>JANHAO010026815.1:0-10993 GCA_026873985.1 Saraca asoca | reverse complement strand
CCCTTTTTTATTTATCAATATATAGGATTATGTTTTAGATATACACAATTGAAAGTTCAAAGTGCAAAGATGTAGATTTTCATTGATTCGGATATGACGTTGAAGCTTGGTTTAGTTGAAAAGGAGAGGTGTAAGCTAGATGCATGACTGGATTAATAGTTTGCAAGAAAGTAGTTGGTTTATTCACATCAACGATGTAGTTTTGGTAATTAAGCATTTAGAAGTAAATGACTGAATCAGTCACAACCAAATCCTGTCATCAACAGAATTAGATACTGTTGCATTTTTTCTTAGCCAAGTAGCTAGCAAGCCAGCCAGCCAGCTTGCTTGGCTATTGTCTATAACTTGATGCAGTGAAGAGTTGAAAAATCGGATATTACCAAGAAAAATAGGAAAAGAGAAAGTGTTGAGAGTGCTTGATTTCAAAGTCTAACTTGAGTACAATGAATAGTAGAGAATAAAGGATTTTTTCAGAATGAAAATGGTTGACCACTTTACGATTTTCATTCTCACAGATCTAAGAAGAATAGAATAATCTCCATATTCTTTATTACACTGTGCATATAACATGGTCTAAACCTGACAGAAAAAGCTTAGTCCCACCACCTTTCATTTATATTTATGCCATGTTAACAAGGTCCAAGTTCAACAGACCATCTGCTACATGTCCGCTGAATGAGAATAATGAATTTCATCTTCTTTTTTAGAAGAAATAATACATCTGATATCAAATAAATACGATTCCATAAATGAAGTCAATTAGTAATAAAGTCTTTGAATCAAAGAGGAACATGTCTCAACAAAAACCGCCTGAAAGAATATGATATCCGACAATCTGCTCAGCAAATACCAGAAAGAGTAGATTCCTAGTTTCGATTTTGTGAACATAAACCCAACATCGTTCGTTCAAATTTAAGATATAATAATATATTTTACGTATTGTACAAAAAAAACATCAAAATCGGTGAATATGAGAAAGTAAGAAGGGCAGGGAATATATTATATATACACAGCAGAGTCAGAGTTGAAAGGAAGTCAAAATACGCGTAATTTTGATAAAAAAGATGCACCTTTTAGCCCACACGCTTTCAAAAAAGGCCTTAGAAGTAACAAAATCCAATTTAAAGGCGACAAACGGCCGCTACCAGCTTGGCTTTCAACCATCGTTTCACCTAATGTAGTCAGTACTTCTCACCTTCTACACCACGCGCAACTCTCTACAGTGTGGTTGTTATGTATTTTTCTCTTTCTTTTTCTTTCTTATTTCTTGGTTGGTGTGGATGTGGAGGCTAGGACCAGTTTCACCCTTCACAACTCAATTTTCCTCCAATTCAACTCGTTAATTTTTTAGAGTCAATCTTTGTATTTGTTTTAGAAGAACTCTTTGAATTAGATCAGCTTATAAAATTCATTCATATTTTATTGTCATAAATTTTTAAGAAATTAAACAATTTATAGTGTCACTATAATCCAACTAATGTAATTAACCCATTGTTTGAGCAATGTTCATGCACACAAAGATTTTCACTTTTTTTTATTCCAATTTACCCATGCTTGACTTTATTTAATAAACCTATAAAATAATTAAAGATAAAAATTATTGAAATCAATTTCAAAATAATGATTAATTAATCACTATACCCCATCCTGGTCTATCACGTAATTTAATTTAATCATAACCCTCTCTCCTTCTCCCTTATATATACAATGCCACATTCTCAAACTATGATCACTATCCCTCCTGAGCTATTCATATCCATTCATCTTTCAAAATATCAAACACCTTCCTTTTTTTAAATCCTCCAATCCAACCATATAACAGCAATGGTTGTGCCTGCTCCAACTTCCATCGTCAGAACCAAGAAAACAAGGGCCGTAGGGATTCCAACGATCGACTTTTCCATGGAAAGGTCGGAGTTGTCGGAAGTAGTGGTGAGGGCCTGTGAAGAATACGGATTCTTCAAGGTGATAAACCACGGCGTGCCTAAAGAGGTAATTTCAAGAATAGAAGACGAAGGAACAGAGTTTTTTGCGAAACCAAACTCAGAGAAACAAAAGGCTGGCCCGGCTAGTCCTTTTGGTTATGGTTGCAGAAACATAGGCCCGAATGGCGATATGGGTGAGCTGGAGTATCTTCTTCTACATAGCAATCCTCACTCCATCTCTGAGAGATCTAAAGCAATCGCAAATGACCCTACAAAGTTCAGGTACTAGTTCGTTTTCTAGCAACAGTTAAATTAGTCTTGCATTCTTTTTGCTCAACAAACTTCAAATATTAACCTATTATTATTCTACCACATTACACTTTGGTCAGCGGAAAAGTAATAAAATTAGAACAAGACAGACAGAAGCTTACATAAAGGAATATAAATGTTTATAACATATAAGCAAACCAACACAGAGGTAGGGAACGAGGTCTTCTGTTAATGTTTCTCAAGTGCCAAGCAGGATAGCGGGCTTGGTGCTGAGTTTGTGCCGAGTTTGACATTTGATGGACGTATATAACGATAATTATTTAATTTATTTTCCCCCATTATGGTAATGGTAACGTTTGAACCAATTGAAATTCAAATAAATCCGGATTAGTGACAGGTGGCCTCTAAATATAGGAGAATTTATTCATTTTTTGCCCAATAATTATTTTTTTTTAAGTATTATTAATGATCTTAGTATTATAGACAAGGACATCTTTCCTTATTGGAAAGAAAAAAAAAAAGAAAGGATTTTCAGCATACATTATAAATTAAATATCTATGAGTATTCATTTATGTTTGATAAGTTCATTTGCTCAGCTAATTGTGATTTTTTTAATCAAATAAAATATAAAGGTATTTCCATGTTGAGATTATATTAAGGCTTTCCTTAATTTATGCCATTTGGTTCCATGAGATCCGGCTAACACACAAGTGAACATGTTGACGACTTCTTGTAAATTTTATTTCACCGATGAATCTTTCTATATAAAAAAGGTTGCTTACTAGGAATGAGTTTTATATCAATCAATTTGTTGGTATAAGAATATGAGAGTTGAAAAGGTGCATACAAACACGTGCAAGACCAACCAATTGGCTTAAATTAAATAACCTAAATTGCTTTTGCTACTCTCTCTTTCTGACTCCAAAGTTTGAATTCCTCATTATTCTAAACTTGTACTTTGCATGGCAATATGGTATTCTTAAATGTTTTGGTAAAAAAATATGGGGCCTACCGCCTAACAATGACGGGTATGACCACTATTATTTTATATCATTTTTAAGTTTACCACAGTCCACTACCCTTTCGATATTTTCATGTCCCTTCTTTCTTTGTCTAGCTACACATTTTCTTGGAGAAAATCATATGCAAAGCATGAATTTTGGCTGTGGATTGTTGTTATCTGTATAAGAGAATTATGCTGAATGATGTGGCGTGAAAAGGAAACAATATATATCAGCCTAATTCATGATTCTCAGCAGAAGGACCAAACTTAGGTTACTTGTCCTAGCTTGCATTGGACCCTCTTGTACAACTCCCATCCCTACTTTTCTTTGCATGCTCACTGATGCTATCATCAATCTGCTTCAAGAAAATGTATTAATTCTATGAAAAAGTCATGAGGAAATCAATAACTTGACAATCAAATCACGAAAAACGCAAAATTTTGGATGAAAGATCAAACGAATTGGAATTAACTTGTTTATTGCCTATTTTTAGGTAATCTACCACTGCAATTTTACTTGTAAAGCACCAATCTTTCACCTTTCTTTTTTGTTTTTTACACTTTAACTCATATCATTTGATAAGCATGTGAAGTTGAAAATTGTAGATCTCATTCTCATGCAAATGAGCGTGTAACATGCTTGTTTCACCAATGAAAAGCATGAGTGGAGAGGGAACGCTCTAATCTGACTGTGTTTTGTTTGGTTTTGATATCTTCAGTTGTGCAATGAATGATTATATAGAAGCAGCAAGGGAGGTAGCATGTGAGATTCTTGAACTCGCGGCCGAGGGGTTGCGGGTCCCAGACAAGTTTGCACTCAGCAGGCTTATCAGAGACACCAACAGTGACTCACTTTTGAGAATCAATCACTACCCTCCAACCAAGACCTGGGAGCCATCCAAACTTCATGAACGTCAATTCATCAATGACAATAATAACACGGCCAATAGCATTGGCTTTGGGGAGCATTCCGACCCTCAGATCTTGACCATCCTACGCTCCAACGACGTCGGCGGCCTTCAGATCTGTACTCACGACGGCCTCTGGATCCCTGTCCCCCCTGATCCTGATCAGCTATTTGTCATGGTCGGTGATGCATTGCAGGTTCGTCCCTCGTCACCAATTCTATTCATCAGTAATTATTTTTTAATAACACATGACATAAATTATTTAATATACATATATAATATTTTAAATTTGAATGAGTATCGTTACATTACATCCTTAAAAAGGTTAGTAACCAAGATTTTAAAATATTGTCATCTTGTCTGTGTCCTAATGATTTTTAATTTAATTTTTTTTTTTGATAATATTTTCTTTCTATAATTAGTTTTGTTGAATGAAAGTCAGGTATTGACAAATGGGAGGTTTACAAGCGTGAGGCATAGAGCATTGACAAACACATATAAGGCAAGAATGTCAATGATGTACTTCGGAGCGCCATCACTGAATTCATGGATCAGTCCATTGGCGAAGATGGTGTCGGCACAGAAGCCGAGTCTATATAAGGCGTTCACATGGGGTCAATACAAGCAAGCAGCTTATTCTCTTCGACTTGGAGACACTCGCCTTGACCTCTTCAAGGCCAAAGACAATGATTGCTTAACTGCTTCTCCTTGATTCTTCCATTGGTATTCTTGCACCACCTAATTAGTCAGCACCACATAGAATTTCATACATCAAGTCTTTCTTCTTCTTCTCTCTCACTTTTTTTCTCTTCTAGGGATGATCCATCTGTAGAATTTCATAGTGTCTATAGAGATTACTTTAGTTTTCTTTAATGTAATTATTTTGGTTGGGAAAATGTTTATTTAGTTGTTCATGTTGTTAAAGAAAGGTCCCATGAATTGAGCTCCAATTCAAAGTATCTTTTGAAATGAGGGATATTTTTCTTTTCACAATTTAGGCATCTACAGTTGATAGATGAAATTATTCCCTAAATATCATTTTAATTGATTACCTATGACTCCTTTATTGTGTGCTCAGAGTCAAAATTTTTTATAAATGTATCACCATACTAGTCAGTAATTTGGTTTAAATTCTTTTTTTCTAAAAGATGAAATAGAATAATTGAGTTGAAGGAAGATGATCATATATTTGTAATACATTGTATATTTCATAATAAGTTCCATTCTTCTAGTTTTAATGAAAGTCATTATAGCTTTGATTAATCCAAGATATATCCTCCAATGCTTAGAAGTGTGCTATCAAAATTTTGAATATGAATCCCTTCAGTTTTTAAATTAAGGATGTAAATGTAGGAGAAAGGTAATATTAAAATGATAAATTTTAATAAAAAAGTGTAGATCTTAAAATAAAATATTGTGTTTTTACAAGAGATCCATCTTCAAAACTATGAAATTGACAAATAGTTTAATTATTCTTATTGCATATGAAAGTTACTTTTAAAAGTGAGTTACTTTTTGACAAAGGTTGTTTACACCATTTATGAAGTTCAACAAATCAATTGTGTACTTCTAAAAGTAGGATAAATCACAAGAAACTTTTTAGGATTTATTGAAGTTTGCCCAAAGAAATAGTAGCGTGAAACAAAGTCGTAGACTGCATTACAATCAAAAGGAAAGGTGAGCAAGTTGAGAGGAAGTGAGACAAAAAAAAATCAATGATGTTGTATTAAGAAATTACTATATAGAAATTAATCAATGAAACAAATACCTTGTTCACGCTTCAAGCTTTGAGCCAAATCAAATGCAGTTTTAGAACAGTTATTCATGTATGCAGCAATTGTTGACGCTTTGATTACAGAATGATTTGATTAGGTATACCTAGGAAAATCACATTTTACCAAAATCCAATGTTCATAGATATGTTCTCTTTGGTTTTGGTTTCATTTTCATAATGTCATTTTGACCATTTTTTTTTTTCGGTTGACAAGTTAAATTCCAGTTAACGCAGCCACCAGCTGCCACTGCCAGCTCAAGCCTAACTTCACAAATATCAGATTAGAAAATTAAAAAAATAAAAGAGAAAAAAAGAGAGAGATCTGTAAAATCCAATGGGTGTACGAGAAGCCCTCCTTACTAGAAAGTGAAGTTGTGTTTTGCTTATCCAATTTTGGTCTTACCAACTTTAACAAAGTATGAAGTCGCAATTGTTCCATCAACCAGTCCTATTAAGGTGCATGGTTCTTTTTTGAGTTAGCCCAAATGGTTGGTGTAGCTACACACTGACCTCAAACAAGGTTTTTGCTATTTTAAGACACTTCTGGTAGATTTGATTCCTCAATTGCATATTGTTGTTCAAGAGTACCTAAAAACAGTGTTACTTACATCTCCTTCACTCACATGTGATTGTTGTTGTAAAAATAGAAACTGTGTTAGTCAAATTAGCTCCATCAGTTATTATGAGAAGCCTAATTGACTCAAATTGCACTATATACCAAATTGTGAGAAGAATTGTAAATAATCATAAATACAACTAACATCTTTCTGGAAAGAAATAAAAGCAGAAGACTGAAAACCAGTCACAATTCATGAAATGATCATGGGCAAATGGCCATCAGCCTCCTTACTCTTTTTGTTTTTTTAATTAATTTTTTAATCAACATTAGTTAAACTTAATTTTCGTGAGTGTGAAGCAGTGGATGACATCTATGCTAAAAGTCTCTCGAGAAGGATCAACCACAGGTCTTTTTAGTCCCTTTCTCATGAAGTTGCTCAGCGCTCTTTGAATTACCAAAAGGATGGCTTATTTAGATGGCCAACTCCTCAAAAAAATTGGAGGGCAAGAATTGCATGAACTGGTTTCCATGTCCTTAACATTTCTTTAGGCAGAAACACATGCTGAATGAAGAAGCTACTTTACAGCTCCCTTTTATTATATATATTATCATATTATGTAAATATACCCCAATTTCTAATTAATTTTATTTCAGAACAGCACCAATAGGAAAATATCTGGTGTTGATCCCATCTGACAAGGAATGAGAAGAAGGGTTAACTTCTGTGGCATATACACGCAATTCAGAATTTTATACAGAGCAGTAGAAAATAGTTGTTTTTAAGAAGACTTTAACTGTGTTAGAAATATAAGGAAGGTGTGAAGATCAGAGCTTGGCGTTATATCTCTTTCTAGGAAGCATTTGATCCAATTTCTCCTTCAATGGCTTCCATATTGCTATTAGTGGAAGCGTTGATAAGATGTTGCAATCATGAGCTTCTCCCAAAGAATGAGACAAACGAGGAAAGCCAGAAGACAGACGACTTGGCAGCCATTAGTAAGGTGAGGAAACCGGGAAAAGCATCAACCAGTATGGACAATGAAAACCTTGATTTCTTCTGGAGTTTTCTGAATGATCAGAACCACTGGAAGCTATCTGAGTCTATCATTTGGCCTTGAATCAGTCTAAATGTCATAATATTCTGTTCTCCATTATTACTATCATATTATCAAATATCAACCAAGAAGTTGAACTCCGATGTTATTGTTCTGTAGTCTGTACTGCTATGAAGCAAGCAAGTCTAATGTTGCATGACGTTTATAGTATTGGCACAGTCCATTTCTGTGTCCCATTTTATGAAGATGTTGTTATAAGTATGCTAATAATATGTGATTTATCACATATATGCAATTCATTCTGTATTCTATACTACTGGTACTGGTTTCCCCTGTTTTGTAGTAATGAAAGCAAATAAAGTTATCTTCCGCTGTTAATGGCTTATCTCAATTTTTTCTTTCTTTTGAAACTTAAAGGTAATGAGTATGTTGGATTGTAATTATTTAGCTCAATTTATTAGTCTGAATTTGATGCCAATTTCATAATTTTGATTGATGGTACATAAAATTGTTGGTTCAATTTGTCAAACTCAAAAAACAGAAATCATCGATCAAATGGTTGAAGGGGTCATGAGCCAAGTGTCGCCTTCAATGTAATGAGTGCCAATAAAAGGCATAGCCTCTTCATCAGTAAGCAACCTTGCCCATGGCACTCTTCCAGTGAAATTAGCCCCTGGTCCACTGCACTTGTATTCTGCATAATATACTCTCCTGCATTTCATATACACAAATTAAATTAGCTTAATTGTTCATTTGGATCAATTTCTTACGGGCTCACTCTGAATTGAACTGAAAACTGAACACTAACAAGTCGCGTCTTCGGTTACCCCAGTCACTCCATCCTTGTGGCAGAACAACCTTATCCATGTATGTGTAGGTGAATACAACTCTTGAATAATCACCCCATGCTCTTCCTAGATAAACCTGCCCACTTCCTGTTATTACACTGTTCTTGAAGGAAAACCCACTTTCCAATGATGAATTTGTGCGCTTTTGAGCTGTGATGGATGCCACCTTCTTTGCCACTGAATTTAGATAGCAGTTCTGCATGCCAAGTAGATTCATTGAACTATATCACAACGTGTTAAGTTAACAAAGCAGCAAAAAAAAGGATTAAAAAGGAGAGAAAACAGAAGAAGACTTCGTAAAGGGATCTGCCAGATCCAAAGATGAAATCAACAGAGCCTTGAATGAAGCAGTTGTTGAAGTAGTGAAGGCCTTTGTGGTCATAAAGAGTGTCTTGAGCCCCATAGAAGCTGCAGTTATAAAATGCAGCTTTGGTTCCTGATATTCGAAGTGCCACTGCCTGTCCTCCCTCTGTTCCCACCACATGCGGAGCTGTGTTCTGTTACCCACAAAGCTCATCCTTGATAAAAATAAATAAATATGAAACAGAACATTTTTTTGTCACATATTTTTTCAGCAAGTGTACCTCAAATTTAATGTTGATGGCCATAAAATAATTAGCATCAACAGCAACAGTTGCACTTTGGAAAGTCCTCAAAGGCGTGCCATTTTTGCCAATGTTTGAAGCCGTGTCATTCCCTGTAATTGTTGGAGGATCTCTGGCGTCCCCTAAGAATGTAATAAACGATAGACTTCTGGGGATCATGATCTTCTCCCTGCAGTTCAAAGTTCATCATATCAAAACAAAAGAAGAGTATGTAAACAAAAGCATAAATGTAAGCGGTTGTGACAGTTTTTTTACCATGATTGAAAAAGGCTTACTATGGTCTATTAGCAAATAGATTGATACTTGTACATTGCGTGGTTTAATTGCATACATCATTATTTTGGTAACATAATAGAATATAGAGTAAACCATTAGAATCATCTTCGAAAGATTTAGTCATATAAATTATGATTAGATCAATATATTATTAACTTAAAAGAATTACACTATTTTAGAATTAGTTGGATGTAGTATATACCTATAAACACCAGGTGCAATGGACAGAATGACTCTCCTAGTGTTGCGAGGTGGAATGCTATTAAGAGCTTCGGTAATGGTCTTGAAGTCAGCAGTGCCGTTTTGGCTGACAGTGATTGTAACTTTGTTAATCTCAGCCTTGCTCTGCCTCAAATCAAGAGGTGCAACTTTCCATTTGGTGTCCAAAACAGTTTTCTTCTGATAGTTTTGGACGTTCCATGAAATCCATTTGTTATAATCTGTGTCTCTGCCATCTGAGCTCCAAGAAGGAGTGATGCATAATGATGAAAGAATGAAGAGAATGACTTGGAATTGAGCTTTGATTTGAACCATGGCAATGCTAAGATCCACAAAAACAAGTGCTGGTTTTCATGATGGTGAGCCAATATATAAGACGGGAATTACTGAATTAACCTTTTTGCTTTTTTTTTTAAAAAAAAAAAAACCTTGAAGCACATTTTTCCAATGGAACATGATAATTCAGCACTTCACTGAAGCACAAGCATACTGTTGTGACAATAAAATTGAAAGATAGTCCTATTATGTTTTTTCCTTCTGAAATAAGAATTTGGGGGGACCTATTCAGCAATGCGCACTAGGAATAAAATCAGAAAACTAAGGAAAGAATTGGGACCCCATAACCCACAAAGACTCGTTAAAATTGTGATATTGCGGATTGGCTTGAAGCACAAATAGCTGTAACCCATTTCCAAAAATCCAAATGCCAGTGCTGTCCTGTTATCAACTACTTGTACTCAGTACAACATTTTTTCCTACTTAATATTTGCATCACCCTTATGAAAGCATATGTATCACACAACATACCAAAGAGAGATATTTTGTTTATACCAAAATGTTCAGTTAGCAAATTAACCAATGCCTTAAATGAATTTTATGTTTTTTTATTTTTTCTTTGTACTTCTCTTACACATTAAAAGCATATAGATTTACTGTGAGGCGTGAACTTTGTGTATAAATCTTCGGTGCCTACCGCATTCTCCCCAAGACAAAGTCCGTACAGTTAAAGATGAAGGTCTTCCTCCCCTTGTATTGGACCTCAATGGTCCAAGGCCCAACTACTACAAGATCTATTCCACAGGCTTGGCCCAATCCAAGGCCCTGAACAATAATCTGCATGTTTTAACCTTCAAGGATGACCAAAGCTTTAGCCTTCAAGAAAAAAAACAGAATGTTTTGGCCAGAAAAAAAAATTATATTGATAGTTTAAGAAAGGGTTATTATCATTTTCTCCTTTGACATTTGAAGAATCATCATTTTCCCCCTTGATATTTTAGGAAACATCAAAATACCCCTTGTTATTAGAGCTATTATTATTTTCCCCCTTAAAGTTTAAAAAATCATCATTTTCTCCCTTAATGTTTGAGGAAACATATCAAAATATTCTTTGTTGATATTTTTTTTATTTTAATAAAAATTAAAATAAAAAAGAAAAAATTCATAAAATTTAAAAAATAAAAAAAGGAAAAAATAAAATTTGTGTAAAATAATTAGATAATATGTCATAATTAATTATATTATATATTGACTATAATTTCAATAAAAAATAA
>JANHAO010026814.1:0-11020 GCA_026873985.1 Saraca asoca | reverse complement strand
TGTCTAAGTAGATATTTATTCTAGGATTGGGAATAACCCAATTATGATTCTTTGATGTTAATGATTGATTTTCTATTGTGATTACTTGATAAAATTTGATTAAACTATTATGCCTGCTAGGTTCTTGATAAAGTATTTGGCCAATAGTTTATCTTGTCTTAGGTAGATAGTCGAAGTACCGAAAGGAGAAGATTATCACCAGAAAACTAATAGTTGGATAAAGAGATTTTAATCACAAAAGTAGATTAAGCTTCTTTACGATTTGAATTGGTTTGCATAAATCTTAAAGGGCTTAAATTAATCGAAACCACAAAAGTAGGCAATTGGGTTGATTAAAGTACTATTATTAGACCTTGAAAGAGGCTAGTAATTAATTTAGGCTAAACCATCCTCAATTATTTAGGTAATCATAATAGGAAAGATTTCAATTAATTGTTAAAGATCATAAGTGTGGTAAAACCTCAATCCTAGGCTTTTAGGATTGCACTTTGCTTATTTTTTACTTGTTGCTATTTCATTAAATCTCTTTATTACTTTTGATATTCTTATTTAATTTAGTCAACTTACATTGTGAACTCTGGTAATTGATAACATGATCTTTGTGGGATTCGACCCGTATTCACTGGAATCTACTAGAACTACACCATGCACTTGTGGAAAACAACACATCAAGTTTTTAGCACTATTGCCGAGGATCTTTTCTATGTCAATATTAGTTTGTTGTGCAATAAAGTTAATCTAAATCTTTTCTTTTATTTTTATTTCTAATCTTCTTCCCTTGCTGCTTGTACTCCTTGTTTCTATTTGCGTAGGTGTTTCTTTTTATGCAAAGAGCTCCTGAAAATCTTGTTCAATTTGATCTGGAGATTGAAAAGATGCTTCAAAGAAGGAGGAGACAAAAGAAATAAGATCAGTCAACACCTCTAACGATGGGGCAACAAAACAACTATTTATTGAAAGACTTTACTGCATCAGTCACTCATGGCATATATCTAAGCATTGTTAGACTTGCTGTTGAGGCCAATAGCTTTGAATTAAAGTCTGCATTACTGTAGATGGTGCAGTAGAATCAATTTAGAGGTTCCCCCACTAAAGACCCAAATATACATCTGTCGACTTTCTTAGAATGCTGTGATAATTTGAAGATGAATAGAGTTTCTCCACATGCCATTAGGTTGAGGTTGTTTCCCTTCTTTCTAAGGGACAAGGCTAGAGCATGGCTATACTTTCTGCCAACTGGATATATTACAACATGACACCAGTTATCACAAGCCTTCTTGGCTAAATATTTTCCCCCAAGCAAGATAGCTTAACTCCGTAATCAAATCACAACATTTGCTCAAAAAGATGGAGAATCGTTATATGAAGCTTGGGAGTGATTTAAGTAGCTTTTAAGATTATGTCCCCACCATGGATTAGAAAAGTGGCTGATAGCCCATACTTTTCTATAATAGACTCAACTACAATATCGCATATCAGTAGATGCCACTGTAACAGGAGCATTTATGAATAAAATCATAGATGAAGCATACACTCTTGTAGAAGACATGGCTCAAAATCAATACTCATGATCAGGTTATCGAGCTTTATCAAAGAAACCATTGGGGAAATATGAGATTGATGCAATTGACCACTTGTCCTGTAAGGTAGATGCTCTCTTCCAGAAGTTAGACAAGCTAAGTGTGAATGCAGTAGGCTCTTTAGGAGCTTCATGCAAAATCTATGGATGCATTGGCCACATTATTGCTGAATGCCAATTGGGGAATCCTTGTTTTCAAGGTACTAAACAAGTGAACTTAGTTAACAAATTTGCCAAACCAAACAACCCCTTTTCCAACACATACAAACTATGCTAGAGGAATCATCCTAACTTCTCCTACCACCAAAATCCAAATCCTACTCCTTAAAATAATTTTAGGCAATCCCCTATTTTTCAACCCTAAAGACCACTTAATCCTCCAGTCCCACCAAAATCTAACTTGGTGTAATTAATGAAAAAAATTATGATGACCCAAACAAAGTAGAATGAAGAATTTAGGATTCAAAACTAGACCATGAATGGGGCCATTAAAGAGCAAGCCGCTAGGGTTGCTCATTGGCTACACATAACAAGATGCTAAAAACTCAAATTGCTCAACAAGCTAGCTCTTTAGCCTGAACTCTATGAAAACTGCCAAGTCAGCTAGAGAATCGTAAGGAGCATTGCAAAGCCATTATATTAAGAAGTGGGAAGCAAACAGAAGAGCCTGAGACAAGTAAAGAGGAAGCCAATAAAGATGAACTTGAAATAGAGGTTGAGAAGCCAAAGGGCATGGAATCCAAAAAAGAAGTAGAAAAGGAGGATAAAAAAAAGAAGAACCTAAGTACATACCTCTTGAACCATATAAAAGAGCAATTCCCTTGCTTGAAAGACTAGCCAAAGCTATACTGGAAAAACAATATGGGAAGTTTTTGGACATCCTTATGAAGCAACCCATTAATATCCCCTTCTTGGAAGTTGTTTCACATATGCCCTCATTTGCTAAGTTCTTAAAGGAAATTTTATCCAACAAAAGGAAATTTGAAGAATATGCTATAGTCTCCTTAACTAAAGAATGTAGAGCCACTATCTAGAACAAACTACCTCCCAAACTTAAAGATCTTGTTAGCTTCTCCATTCCTTGCTCTATTGGGGACATGCATATTGACTGAGCCCTTTGTGATCTAGGAGCAAGCATGAGCCTTATGCCTTTTTCTATCTGCAAGAAGCTCTAGATAGGAGATTTGAAGCCAACCACTCTCTCCTTACAATTGGCAGACTGAAGTATTCGGTTGGTATATTAGAGGATGTGCCTTTGAAAGTTGGTAAATTCTTCATCCCTATTGACTTTGTGATTTTAAAGATAGAAGAGGGTGCTTAAATCCCTATCATTCTTGGAAGGCCTTTTCTTGGCACTGTAGGCAAAATAATAATTGTAAAGAATGGCAAGCTTTCCTTGAATGTAGGGGATGAGAAAATTGAATTTAATCTAGATTTAGCAATAAAATGTCCATCTCTCAAAGATTCATGCTGTAAGATTAATTCTATTGAACAAACTATAAGAGAAGATGTAAAGAGTCACTATGTTAATGATCTGCTTGAGCTTTGCCTTGTGAGAAGCTCTCTTTCCTATGATGAGGATGTTGAAGCTTCCATGTATAGCAAGCTACTCAATGAGAGCACCATTTTTCTAGCCAAAGTAAGAATTGAGAAGTTGGAGGCAAATCCAAAGCAAACAGCCATGGAGGAAGACAAAACTTTAAAGGTATAATTAAAACCCCTTGCTTTGAATCTCAGGTATGAATTTCTTAGCCCCAATTCTACAAATCCAGTAATAATAAATGCAACTCTGAGTGAAGATGAAATTGAAAAGTTGCTTAAAGTTCTTACAAAACACAAGAATGTAATTGGGTATAACAATGATGATATTAAAGGGATTAGTCCATCTATTTGCATGCATTAAATTCTACTTGATAATAATCATAAGCCTTCTATAGAGCACCAAAGATATTCAAAGCCAAATATGAAAGAAGTAGTTAAAAAGAAGGTGTTGAAACTACTTGATTCAAGCGTCATATATCCTATCTCTGGTGGTGAATGGGTGAGCCTGGTTCAAGTAGTTCCAAAGAAGGGGGTATGACTATCATCAAGAACAATAATAATGAACTAATCCCCACTAGAATGGTCATAGGGTGGTGCATGTGTATTGATTACAGAAAATAAAATAAGGCCACAAGAAAAGACCATTTTCCTCTCCTATTTATTGATCAGTTATTGGACAGATTATACAAACATTCTTTTTTCTTTTATTTAGATGGATATTTTGGCTTCTTTCAATTCCCCATTCACCCAAGTGACCAAGAAATGACTACATTTACATGCCCTTATGGTACTTTTGCTTATAGGAGAATGCCATTTGGACTTTGTAATGCACTAGCCACCTTCCAAAGGTGTGTGATGGCTATATTTTCTAACTTTGTTGAGCAAAGTATGGAAGTTTTCATGGATGACATTTTCGTATATGGCACTACATTTGACCATTGTTTGAGAAATTTGACCCAGGTTTTACAGAGATGTGAAGAAGTAAATCTAGTCCTAAACTGGGAAAAGTGCCATTTTACAATAAGAGAAGCCACAGTTCTTGGGCACTTAGTATCTGAAAGAGGAATTGAAGTGGATAGAGCCAAGATTAAGGCTATCCAAACCATGCCCCCACCCTCAAATGTCAAAGAAGTGAGGTGTTTTCTGGGCCATACGGGCTTCTATAGGCAATTCATCAAAGATTTTTCAAAAATTTCAAAACCATTGACTATTCTGCTTATTAAGGATAACCCCTTTGCCTTTGATGATCTTTGTGTTGATGTTTTTCACAAGTTGAAGGAGGCCCTTATATCTGCACCAATTATTCTACTCCTTGACTGGAGCTTACCTTTTGAGATCATATGTGATGCTAGTGATTATGCAGTTGGGGCAGTTCTTGGACAAAGGAAAGATAAGAAGCTATACGCCATTTACTATGAAAGTTAAACTTTGGATGAAACTCAAGTCAATTACAGCACCGTAGAGAAGGAGCTGCTAGTAGTGGTTTTTGCAATTGATAAATTTTGGCAATATCTGCTTGGATCCAAGATTATAGTGTACATAGACCATGTAGCTATCAAGTAGATACTGAGCAAAAAGGAGGCCAAACCAAGATTAATCAAGTGGATCCTTCAATTACAAGAATTTGACTTAGAGATCAGGGACAAGAAGGGAGTTGAAAATGTGGTTGTTGATCATTTTTCAAGGTTGAGATAGGAACCAGTTGAAGAAGCAAAAAATGAATTGCCTATTGATGATTCTTTTTCTGATGACTAGCTCCTTGTTGTTAACAATATTGAAGCCCCCTAGTATATCAACTTTGTTAATTATCTTGGATTTGGAATTTTGCCTCATGGACTCAGCTACCAGCAAAAGAAGATCTTCTCAGATGCCAAATATTATATTTAGGATGAACCCTGCTTATATAAATGGTGTACAGATGGCATCTTTCGAAGATGTATCCCTGAAGAAGAAGCAACCAGAGTTATCTTTCACTGCCATGATTCTCCTTGTGGCGTCCATGCCAACACTTCAAAAATAGCTACAAAAATCCTTTAGGTCAAATTCTATTGGCCTTCACTTTTTAAAGATGTCCATAAATATGATAAGGCCTGTGATTGATGACAAAGAATTGGTAACATCTCAAGAAGAAATGAAATGCCCCTGAACAACATTCTGGAGGTGGAGATGTTTGATGTTTGGGAGTAGATTTCGTGGGACCTTTCCCATCATCTTATGGCAACAAGTATATTTTAGTAGCAAAAGACTATGTGTCTAGATGGGTGGAAGAGATTGCATCTCCTACTAATGATGCCAGAGTAGTAGCCAAGTTCTTCAAGAGGATAATTTTTCCAAAATTTGGAGTTCCTAGAGTTGTCATCCGTGATAGCGGCTCAGACTTTACTTAGCACTAGTTTGAAGTCCTTTTGAAGAAATATGGAGTAACTCATAAGATGGCATTGGCATATCATCCCTAACTAGTGGCCAAGTTGAAGTTGCCAAAGGGAAATCAAGAGTATTTTGGAGAAGACAGTCTCTAAAGCAAGGAAGTACTGGTCTCTTAAGCTTGAAAATGCATTATCGACCTATCGAATTACCTACAAAACTCTCATAGGCACCACACCATTCCGTCTGATATATGAGAAGCCTTGTCATCTGCCAGTTGAGCTAGAACATAAGGCATATTGGGCAATCATGACTCTCAACTTTGATCTAAAGGCTGTTGGAGAAAAGGAACTTCATAAGTTGAGATTATATGCCTATGAAAATGCAAGATTGTACTAGGAGAGAACAAAGAACTGGCATGATAAATATATCCTGAGGCAAAACTTCCATTAAGGAGACTGGGTATTGCTTTTCAGTTTGAGATTAAAACTCTTCCTAGGAAAGCTCTGCTCTCTTTGGTTTGGCCCTTTTCAAGTCTGTCAAGTCCTCCTTTATGGAGCAATTGAAATTTGGAGTGAAGCAACCGGACCTTTCAAAGTTAATGGGTAGTGCCTCAAACACTATTTGGCAGGAGAACAAACTGAAGAAAGAGCCACTTACACTCTCTCTGAGCACCCTTCAACCAAATAAAAGTATCAAAGGAGTCGAGCTCATGACTTAAAATGAGCACTTCCTCGAAGGCAACCCATGTTCATCTTTTGTAGTGTTTAGTTTATTTATTTGATTTTCTCCTTTCTTTTTAGTGCTAGTTCAATTTTGTTTTACATTTATAACTTTAGTATTGTAAATTTTTGAACTTATTGGAGGTTTGAGTGGTGGGATTATATCTTTGTGCTAAGCACCCTTTAAAGGAAGGATTGCTGTAGAAATCACCTAAAGAATTTCAAGCAAGAATGAGAATGGCTGCCCCAAACATGGCTAAGGTGTGTCCTAGAACACAGCCATGTTCCAAACATACTCAGAAGCAAAAAATTTTAGCACCAAACACAGCCTAGCCATGTCTTGGAACATAGCCGTGTTTTATGCAGGACTCAAAAGAATTTTCAAAAAAATAAAAAGGAGAGAGAAAAAAAATTCAAAAAAAAGCTAAAATCGGATTGGCCAGCACTGAGCATGGGCTGCCCGTGTCACAAACCATGCCTATGTTTTAGGCCAAAGGCTACAACATGGCTGCCCTAAATGCAGCAACACGACCAGACTGGTCCCTCATTGGAAGAGCAATGATAAATAATCTTTGGATGAGCAAAAAGTGATGGAGTTGCAAGTCAGCTTGAGCTATATTTTCTTTGGGCAATGATAAATAATAATCAGGTTAATATCGGGGCATTCATGGCACAACAAATGTAGAAAGAGCGTAATGCACTACATGGCAAAGTAGTAATGGGAGGCTTAGTAACAGCAATTGTTCATAGTTTGGGATTGGAACAATAACTTGTGGATTTGTAGCCTTTACATAGACTTAGAATCCAGCTTACACATGAAATTAATTGTCAAGAGTGGATCTGAGTATTGGTAGAATTTCTGAGGAAGGGATCATTTTCGCCTCCCAAATCCTACCACGTTTCCTTTATGATTCATCGAAGGTAGTCTTGAAGAGAAAACAAGGGTCTCCTCAAGATTATTACGTTCTCTTCTTCATTACCATCACTAGCAATTTGTCTCTTCCTTAGAAAAACTATAAACCACTTCTTTTCAGTTGGGTCTATGATATAAAAAACCTATTTTGCTTGGAATACCATTATGAATGGTTCCCCCTTATGACCCTTGTGAATCTTGACTCATTGACTTAGATGTCATTGTTATTCTTAACCCATTTACATTGAAGCATAGGAACCCTAAATTTGATTTAATCAAGCTCCTATGTGTCTTTAATGACCCTGTGATATGACATATTCACATGTACAAGATTTTTGTCTTTTGAACTAGAAACATGCATTGATTAAGCCATCAAAGTAACTCCACTATTTTGTATGATACTGCTATCGTCATGTCCCTTTGTGTGAAATGAATACCCACTAGTATCATATCCATGATAAGATAAAGCCTTCATAAGAGGTCCATAGGCTAACCATCTTATAGTGTCAACTTGTACCCACTGTTCATTCTTTTCACAATCATATGTTGATGCAAGTAAGAATCCACTTCTTCATTTTTATCTAGTACATAAAGGTGTATTTGTAACCATATTTCACTATAAGAAAAATAGAATTTTCTAACGGAATATTCCAACAGATTGAAATCCATTGGAATATTCTAATAGAATATATCCTATTGGAATATTCCAACAGAAATTCCAATGGATTGAATATTCCAACTTGCAAAACACTTTAAAAATTCCAACGGAATATTTCGCTAGAATTTTTGTTGGAATTTTTAAAAAGGACTAAACTAAAAATTTTTTAGGGACTAAATTGAAAAGTCTTGATTTCAGGGGGGCAAATCAAAAAATTGGCCCCAACCGGCCAAGCCGGTAGCTGATCACCAGCTTTTCTTGTAATCCTCGTTCTCCAGAAACTCCAAAAACTTGTTTCCTCCTTCCGTGGGCGTGCATGGCGTCAGAGCTTCCGGCTTCGTATCCTTCTCCACTTGTCGTCTCTCCGGCCAACGGCTATTCCAATGTGTCACTGACGATGACTGGTTGGCTAGCAAGTCCCAATTTTGGCCCCCTCCCTCTTCCCTCTCATTTTCAGCATCTGGGTTGTGGTGGCACTTCCACTGGCTTCTTCACAACGTTCCAGCTTGATTCGAGCTACCCACTAGTACTTTGGATAGTGGTGAGTAATATTAGATCATAGGATTTATTCTATAACAATTCTATAGTTAATTTTTGAGGTACTCATGTTAGAAGCTCTTAACAATGTTGTTTGTTCAACAGCCTCCACAAGCTCACCGACGGCATCCCAGCTTCGGTCGAGCTAACTACTGATACTTTGGATCGTAGTGAGTAATCCTAGAATAAAAGATTTATTTCGTGGTAACCGTGTATTAAGATTTCAAGTTTATTGTGTAGAAACCTTTATATGTGAAAGTAATGGGAATTGAAATTTTGTTACTAAATTGCTTCAGAAACATCCTCAGGAAAATTGGAATATATGTAATAAATTTGTGTGATTTATGATTTATGTGATTTATGTGATGTTCATCTGAAACCCTTAAGTGAGATTGTTGAAGAAATTTATGATTGATGTGATTGTTTTGTGTTATGCGATGTCCATCCACTTGCCCTCTTTCACTATTTGAAAGCAACCATATATGTTGCTGCATTTGCCTACTTCCACTTGCCACTATTTAGCTGCATGCTGGTTTTTTTGCATATCTTAATTGTTTTTATTATTTTTGTAAACTATATTATATTGTAAACCCATTTAGGAATACATATAAAGGTTTCTTGCTTTCATGAATCTTTTATGAGTTTCTTGCTTTCTAGGCCTATTATGTATTTTCTCTTAAATTATGTTTAAGCTTTTGTTGATGCATTTTGCTACTTAATTTGTGATTTATTATTATTTTTAAACAATGGGTAGTGGCTTGGTGAAAATTGTTGCAGGTTCTTGCATTTAAGCATCATCCCACAAATTTAGCTGATTTTCCTAGTCTTTGATCTTTGGCTTCATTTGGGTTTCGAGGTGAGGCATCAAGTTCCTGTTGGGTTTCAAAGTTGATTTGCATTTGTCTTGCAACATTTTCCCTCTTTTGTATTTCTATCAAGTGATTACAAATTTTGATTTGTTCTTATTTGCTCTCTGAATGTTCGTAATTATAGGACAATATAACCATTTGGGCCATTTCGATTAGATCAATGTCATTATTAATTCGAATAGAACAATGTCATTATTGTTACTTCTATTGTGTAGTATTTTTAACACCTAAAAAATATATGTTTCACTTTTTTACATTTCATAGTTGGATGGGAAAGTATTTTGCATATGTTTAAGTCCTAGATGCCCAGTAAGTTATATAATGTCTAGTCTGGGCCACTAAATAAAAATATATGTGTTGTGTGACATTGTACAAGTTTTGTTGGGCATGTATTCTATAAAGGCCTTATGGCTAGGTGTTTATAAAATAGAGTAAACTCTGTCAAATTTTTGGTAGAGGTAATGATATTTATGTTTATTAGTTAAAGTAAAGTATATGTATTGATATGATATGTGCACTGTCAAGCTTGTAGTAGGTTTCCTATGGGTGATTTGTTATGTCAATTTGTTATGTCTGTTAGATATTTATGATTAGTGCAAATAATGTAGGAGTATATAAGGGAGTAGAAGATAAGTTAGTTGACTTAGAAACCCATCTAAAAGTTAACTAATAAGTTAACTTTTGGATAGTCCCCAAATATGGGACTACTCTTGGAGTAGTGCATCCACTAGATTAGGACAGTAAGTTTATGTTATGACAAAGTTCATTGAAATTTTGCCACATCTCTTTGTGTTTCTCTGAGTGCATATTTATGCTTTATATGCAGTGTATTTTGTGCACTTGAAGAACCATCAGGAGATGCTGCCGAAATTTTAATGAACTTGTTACTTGCATGAACTTGTTAAAGTGAATCACTCTCTATGAATAGGATAGAAGCCATACCATTTTAATGTCCTTTAACAGATATTCCTAAACATTCTTACTATTGGTCATATTTTAGTATTTTGAATAGATGGAGATACTAGACCATCGACGATGGATGTACAATAGGAAAATTATTAGGAATAAGTTATCTCATGCTTTCATATTGGCTATTGAGAAGTTTATTTCAGCTGCAAGTAAACTAGATGTGTTTAAACAAGAAAAGGAGGTTTAGGTGCCCATGTTTAAAATGTCGATGCTTAAGATTTCATGTACTAGATGAAGTGAAGCAACATTTGTATAAGAAAGGTTTTCATCCTGATTACTATTACTGACATAGTCATGGAGAGATCGAACAGTAATATAATCTTACAAGTTATGAAGGTGAAGATTTAAATGCATATGAGCAAATGGCTATTGATGCTGGGGGCCCTAGTTTCAATCAAGACCCTAGAATAGAAGAACCTAATGTTAAGTCACAAAAGTTCTATGACATGCTTTGTGCTATGCAATCTCCTTTGTGGAATGGATGTGAAAATCATTTTGTCTTATCAATTGCAGTTAGGTTGTTGAGTATTAAGTCTGACTACAATATGATTGAAGCATGTACAGATGAGATAATAACACAGATAAAGGAGGTATTGCCTCTGGGTCATTGAATGCCTGTCAACTTCTATCAAACCAAGAGGTTAGTGTCTGAACTTGGGTGTGGGTGCAAGAAAATAGATTATTATCCTTCTAGATATATGTTATATTATAGTGACAATAAAGATGAAAGGGCATGTAAATTTTGTGGCAAGAACCCATTTCGAGATAAAGAAAGTAGCAATAGCAAGAAGGAGTTACCGAAGAAGCAAATGTGGTATTTACCAATAATTCCACGATTGCAACGATTGTTTGCATCTAATGCAACTG
>JANHAO010026813.1:0-10995 GCA_026873985.1 Saraca asoca | reverse complement strand
AACTTTAATTACTGATACATGCTATAGTTCACCTACAGATCTTGCATTTATTGTTTAGTAGAATTTCTTTTGAGATTACGAAATTTTTTCAGAAGGTTTTTTTTTTTCTTGTTATATTATCATTTTTGTCTCTGGAACATTCTTATGTTCATGGAGACTTCATTGTGTGAAATCAGTGAATATGCTATTTTAAATCATATTTTGCAATGAACGTAGTGAGTTATAAATCATAGTAAGTGATGTCAGAATTAAAAAATTTGCACTCAAGTAAAATAATTAAAACAAATCAAGTATCACTGGTTCTTTTGGCATAAGAAAAATATAAATTGTGTATTTTATATTCAAATTAAAAATAAATAAAGCTAGAAATTAATTTACAGAAGAAAAATTAGTAACTAAAAAAATCCAACAAGGCAGAAAAGAGATGTACCTATAAAATTCTAGCAGATAACAATTAAGGAACAAAAGAGAAGATTGTTTACAGTAGCTACTAACGGCTAAATAAGAAGGCCCACGGAGCCAGCATTAGAAGGGCGCTTGGAAATAAGAGTTCATGGGTGGCCTAATTCTAGGGTGGGGCAAATATGATCCGCCCCGATTTTTTTTGTCCGAAATGCGATTTGATTTAAATAAATTTTGAATTAAATAATTAGATCAAGGTTGGATTTAGACAAAAAAAAATAGATCTTATCTTTTAAATGAATCCAGTTTGAACTTACATTTAAAAAATTAAACCAACTTAAACCTAACCTTATTTTATATTTATAATTAAATATTTTGTTAATATTATCTATTTTACATACATATGTGATACAAATCTTAATTATTAAAGATTAATATATATAAAATAGTTTTCATTTATATTCTTCTTTTTTTATACATTAAATATAATATAATATGAATATCTTATAAGTTTATAGATTTTAATTATATTATATATTAAAATATTAAAGTTGGATCTAAATTGGATCAAATTTAGATATCTTTTTTTTTAAAATGATTGGACTTAGACAAAAAACGTTTAAAAAAAATTTGAGTTGGACAAATTTAAACTTGTTAACTTTGCTATCATACTTTCTTCAGTTTTGATATTGAAAAATTATTTTGATTAATATCACAAGCTGATCATGCACTTAGTGTTTGTTGATTGATTGTAAAATCAAAGTTAACCAAATGCTATTCAAAAGCTTCACTTTTAAATATAGTAATTTTGTTGTATTAATTATGATCTTTTGTAAGTATGATCTAATTCATATTGATCCAAACAAGCTAAATTAATTAAGTTGAGGTAGAAATAAATCACTTGAAATGAGTTAAAATTAAAAGTTCTCTAATAAAGTTTTCAAATACGCTTTCACAAGTGCAATTTTTATAAAAATTGTGTGAATCGATTCATACTAAAAATCTTATGAAAATGAACATAAATCAATTCAGGAAGAGTTGTTTTGAAAATTGTTTTTACCAAAGGTTAGCAATTTCTGTGAATAAATTAAGTAATTAATTCATAACCTCTTTACATAATAATGTGAATCAATTCACACATCGATTTGGTCATGCAGTTTTTGATGATATTTATAAATAAATCGATTCATAAGTTGATAACCGCCTTGTGAATTAATTCATGAATTGATGCACAGTCTGAAAGTTAGTTATTTTTTAAATATTGGTTGCCACACTATAAATATAAGCTAGTCTCATTTCAAACAAAATCTTTTATTGCAAAAAATTGAGAGAATACAAAGCTAAAAGCACATTTATATCTATCTCATCTATTTTCATCAAATCAAATCATTCTTGGATCAAATTAAAGGAGATCACACATTAGATAATTGAGATTCATATCTCAATTCAAGTTTATATTTTCTATCTTGAAATCTTGTTTCTGTTTTTAATTTCTAGGGTTTAGAAATCTGAGATACAAATGGAAACATTGATATTCCCTTTGCATCTTCTCAAATTGTGAGGTTGATCATAGTTTTAGAAAGTGTAGAAGATTTTTATATCTAAACTGGTTCTCAAGAGCTTAGTAAATTCTTGTGTGATTTGTAAAAAAATTAGGACTATCCGGTTGAGGATTTGGTCAAGTAGACATATACTTCAATCGCGATTTCAATTGAAGTGGAACTATTTTAAAAATTTTATTGTGTTCTTTATTTTACTGCACTAACTTTTCATTTGCACAAATTCCGTTTGATCAATTGTTCTTGCAATCTAAATTACTCTTTAATTAATAATAACAATTGATTCTTGCTTACCAATTCAAGTAATTGCATCCATTAAAGTCAACTTTGATAATTTTCTTTAAATTCCTAAAGAGGATTCAAGACTTCTGATTAAATCTAACAAGAATCCAAACCAACAATTGGTATCAGAGCCCTTGGCTATTGATACTCTTTTAATTTCAAGAGGATCATAGATTCTAGTTTTACTCTTTTGCCTAAATGTCCATCTTTAAATAAACCTCCTAACTTTAATGGACAACATTACACTTATTGCAAGTAAAAAATCAAAGATTTTATTGAAGCCACTGATGTAGATATATGGGAGATAGTTGAAGATGGATATAATCCACTAAAAACTTTAATTAATGGGATTGCATAACCAAAATCTCTTTGGACTGAGGAAGAAAGGAAAAGAGATCTCCTAACCTCCAAAGTGAAGTGAATCATTTCTAATTCTCTTTCTCCAAATGAATATGAGAGAGTATCTAATTGTGCCAAAGCAAAAGAAATATGGGACACATTGGAAGTAGCTTACATTGGAACAACACAAGTCAAAGCCTTTAAGGTTCATGTTTTAGTTTTCCAATATGAGATGTTTAAAATGAAAGAAGGAGAATCTATTAAGGATCTTATTTAAAGATTTACTGCCATTACTAACCATTTCATGCTTTTTGGTAGAACTTTTGATAATGCAAATTTAGTACACAAGATACTAAACTCATTCACAAAGGAATGGCAACTTAAAGTTATAACTATCAAAGAATCACTCAAAATGAGAATGCCTCCCATTCAAGAGCTTTATGGCAACTTGGAAGAACATAAGCTTGAGCTGAAACTATACAAGAGGCCTTAATGGATGATAGTTGGGTAATAGCAATGCATGAAGAGCTAAATATTTAAAAGAAATAAAGTCTGGACTCTTATGCCAAAATCAAACGATTGTACCATCATAGGCATCCAATGGGTTTTTAGGAACAAATTAGATGAAAATGGAGTGATTATTAGGAATAAGGTTTGCTTGGTTGCAAAAGGCTACAATCAAGGAGAAGGTATTGATTATGATGAGACTTTGGCACCTATTGCTAGATTGGAAGCCGTACGAATGTTATTAGCATATTCTTGTTCAAGGAACTTTAAACTATACCAAATGGATGTGAAAAGTGCATTCTTAAATGGATATATATTGATGGAAGTGTATGTTTAACAACCTCATGGGTTTGAAGATCATTTCAATCCAAATCATGTCTATAAATTACAAAAAGCCTTGTATGGTCTTAAACAAGCTCCTAGAACTTGGTATGAAAGACTAAGCAAATTTTTAATTCAAAAAGGCTTTAGAAGAGACCAAGTAGATACTACCCTATTCATAAAAGAAAAAAGGGAAGACATGTTGCTTGTTCAAATATATATTGATGATATCATTTTTGGCTCCAGTAATGACTCTTTATACATAGATCTAAGCTGATGTAGAGTGAATTTGAAAAATCAATAATGGGTGAATTGACTTTCTTCCTTGGATTGCAAATTAAAAAATGCACTAATGGCATCTTTCTAAGTCAGACTAAATGCACAGTTGTACTACTCAAGAAGTTTCTGGTTGAAAACTATAAACCAATTGGTACCCTAATGAGTCCTTCACTCAAGTTGGATTCTGATTCTAATGATAAGAGTGTTGATACTACATTGTTTAAAGGCATGATATGAAGCTTATTATATTTGATAGTAAGTAGACTAGACATAATGTTAAGTGTATGTCTCTATGCAAGATACCAATCAAAACATAAAAAGTCCCACCTTTCAATAGTTAAAAGAATTTTTCGGTATCTTGTAGGGACTAAACACTTAGGATTATGATATCCTAAGTTTGATACTTACAGTTTAATTGGCTACTTCGATGTAGATTACATAGGAAGTAGAATTAATAGAAAGAGAACTAGTGGATCATGACAATTTATTGGTCACCATCTAATCTCTTGGTCTTGTAAGAAATAGAATAATGTCGCACTCTCTACTGTAAAGGCAGAATATATTGTCACTGGGAGTTATTGTGCTCAAATCCTTTGGATGATGTAACAACTATCATATTATGGTTTAAAATATGATAAAATTCCTATAATGTGTGACAACACAAGTGCAATCAATCTTGCTACGAATCCCATTTTGCACTCCAAAGCCAAACATATTCAAATTCAACATCACTTCATTGGAGATCATGTTCAAAGGGGTAATATTTCGATTAAATTCATACAAACTGACTTCCAACTAACAGACATTTTCACTAAATTGATAGATGAAAATAGATTGTGTTTATTCGAAAAGAATCGAGAATGTTAAACCCTTTAGAAAATTATCTTACTTAAAGTATTTTAATATTTTTATCTTTTGTGTTTGATTGTATTTTATTTTGCAAATTATAACTTAGGCATTAGAGATTCCCCTATGTTTGTTTTGCAAGTATTTGATGTGAGATTTGAGTTTTTAATGGTGTTGAATTGATCATGAACTAGTAAACACATTATCTATTAACCATTTTGGAACAAAATTGTATGAAAACTATTTTCAGGACTCTTTGAATCGATTCACAACATGTTTCTATATATACCTGGATCAATTTCAACCACATTTCACAGTTCCTCTTATTGCCATAATCGAAAACTCACACACACACACACACTCACTCAAATCTCAACTCCTAACCATTTTTAACACAAATTTCTTCCACAAAATCATTACATCAAATCTAATACTTCTGTCTGCATAATTTCATCCAAACACTTTCAAATCAGAAAGATCCCAAAATCTAAGCTGAAACCCTAACTACCTAAAACTCTTAGCAAAATGTTCAAGAGGATCAAATTGGCAACCTCTAAAAGAAAGGAGAAATCATTAGCACAATCATCCACTTTATTAGAAGAGGAGTCTCAATTCTAATTACCAAGTGAGTAGGCAGCCTATCTTCAGTTATCCAATAGGAAGGTAGAACCACTTAGGTGCTTTAGTGACAAACTTTTAAAGACTACTTATTTGCCTAAATTTTCTAGCAAAATATAGGTTAGAAAATTTGTTGAGCTTTAAAAGCATAACATACCCTAGGCTAGTCAGGATGTTTTATGCCAATTTCACTACTACTAATGACAAGTTGTCTTGTTATGTGATACACAAACACCTAGTTATAGATTCAGAAGTTTTAGCAACTACATTTGGCATGGTTACATCACTGCCAAAGCTTATTGTAAGATCCTTTCTGGATTACAATAGGGAATCTGCCATTAGGATACTTTTTTCTTATTCCACCCTTTGGGATGGAAGTGGAAAACTACTCATTACTGGCTTATCCCTTGAAAATAGGATCCTACATTATGCTTTGTGCAAGGTGATTTTTCCAAGGGTCACCAATTTTACTCAAATAGTGGAGGATGATTTACTTTTTATGTGGGTGATAAAAAATTAACTCAATTTTAACATGCCTTATTTTATACTTAAATATCTGATCGACTGCTCTAGGTGGACAGTTGTTGGGTTCCTCCTATATGGTATGATACTCATCCCACTTTTTGCCAAATTTAAGCTATAACTTTCTAAAGAGCATCAATTTTTACCCATCAATTCCACTATAGTGATAACTGCATCATACTTGCACAAGATACAATTGGAACAAATTAACTAAGGGAATTGGACAAGAAAAATAGGACAAATTCCTTAACTAACTAGATGAGCCACTAGCTTAGGGGGAGTTGGGCTTTTAAGTGATGTTGAAACCACAATCATTGAGGAAATGCACAAATTGCACATACATGCTAGACCACCTGGAAAACCATCAAACACTTCTTGACTCAATGGATGAATGCATTACACTTCTAGCACTTGATAACCGATCTCACTTCTTCTGGTTTAATGATCGTTTTAACTACTTTGAAACTTAATTATACGAAATCTCACAACAGATGCAGCAGCGTGATTAAGAAGTTAAATTGCAAGGAATGGACCTCCAACAAGACCCTCCACTTGCTTGAGTATGCTGTATTAATGGATGTTCTGTATCCCATAGTCCCATTTCCCTTATTTTATGGTTTTTTTGATGTTTTAGATTCTGTATTTTGCTTTCTGGATTTTGTTATTGTATTTTGCTTTCTAGATTTTGTTATTATATTTTGCTTGGATGCATTCTCTTCTATTTTAGTGATTATGGCTATGGTATGAATACTGATTATATATGATTCATTTTTTACTTCACTCTTTATTGATGTATTATTTCTTCTTCTTTTTTTGTGCCAAAAGGGGGAGTCAGAAAGATGAGATTTTAGACTCTTGAAAATTTTTTACCACTATCTAAAATTATTTGTCACCATTAAAAAGGGGGAGATTGTTAGTTTTGCTATTATATTTTCTTTAGTTTTGATGTCAAAAAATAATTTTAATCAATGTCACAATCTGATCAAGTGCGTAGTGTTTGTTGATTGACTACAGGATTAAAGTTAACCAAATGCTATTTAAGAGATCTACCTTTAGATATAGTAATTTTGTTGTATTAATTAGGATCTTTTGTAAGTGTGATATAATTTATATTGATCCAAACAAGCCTCTTAAATTAGTTACGCTAAGGTAGACATAAGTCACTTGAAATGAGTTAAAAGCAAAAGTTTTTTTATAAAGTTTTCAAATGCACTTTCATAAGTACAATTTTTATAAAAACTGTGTGAATCGATTCATACTAAAAATCTTGTGAAAATGAACATAAATCGATTCATGAGGAGTTATTTTGAAAATTTTTTTCACCAAAGCTTAGTAATTTTTGTAAATTGATTAGGTAATCAATTCATGACATCTTTACATGATAGTGTGAATCGATTCACATATTGATTTAATTATGAAGTTCTTGATGATATTCATAGATGAATCTATTCACGAATCGATTCATAGTTAATAACCACCTTCTGAATTAATTCATAAATCAATGCACAGTCTAAAAGCTAGTTATTTTTTAAATGTCAGTTATCCCATTATAAATATAAGTTAGGCTCATTTCAAACATGATCTTCTATTGCGAAAAATTCAGAGAATACAAAGCCAAAAGCAAATCTATATCTACATCAAATTGAACGAGATCGCACATTAGATAATTGAGATTCATATCTCAATTCAAGTTTGTATTTTCTATCTTGAGATCTTGTTTCTGTTTTTGATTTCTAGGGTTTAGAAATCTAAGATACAAAGGGAGATATTGATATTCCCTTTGCATCTTCTCAAATTGTGAGGTTGATCATAGTTTTAGAAAGTGTAGAAAATTTTTGTATCTAAACTAGCTCTTTAGAAACTAGTGAATTCTTGTGTGATTTATAATAAAATTAGGACCACCTGGTTGAGGATTTGGTCGAGTGGACGTACACTTCAATCACAGTTTCGATTAAAGTGGAACCACTTTAAAAATTCTACTATATTATTTATTTTATTACACTAACTTTTCATTTGCACAAATTTTATTTGATCAATTGTTCTTGCAATTTGAATTACTCTTTAATCAATGATAATAACTGATTCTTGCTTACTAATTCAAGTAATTATATCCATTAAAGTCTACTCTGATAATTTTTTTTTAAAATTCTTAAATAGGATTCAAGACTTCCGCTTAAATCTAACAAGAATCCAAACCAATAAAACTAAGCAAAGATACTTTGATATTAATGTAAGTCCAGCTTGAATTCGGTTGAACTTGATTTTTGCCCACCCCGACCTAATTCTAAACTAGACTTTAGGGAGGTGAATATATACATAAAAGGAATCTTAATGCATTTTCTAAAAAAAAAATATAAGTGTAATTAGATAAAATTTTAAAAGGAGGGAGTATAATGTATCTTCAAATTTTAAACGGTTGAGGATCCATTTTATATTTCAAAATGTATATTGCACTTTAGATAAGGTAATGCCAATGCATCAATTTAATCCATTAAGTTTCCAAATTGAGAAGAAATTTACCGTGTTTGATTGGTGTACTTACTCCTCACATTTTTGGCTTCAAACTTGGGAACAAAAGTTGAAATTTGATTATTTAAAACTTTGTTGGTGCTTGCGCAAGACTTTGAAAACTTTTCTCAATGACTTCCGCATAAATAAAAACTTCCTTACTAACTTTGTTCCAAAAGGGTTAACAAAAAGCCACTATACTTAGTTAAATGGCGGAGAAATATTTACCCACGTTGAATGTATTACACTACTTAATAATAATTTATAATAAGAATTTTAATTATAAAATATAATATAGTTGAATATTGATAAATTATCATTATATTTTTATCTATTAAATAATTATATAATTAATATAGTTATATTAGTCTTAATTACGAAAAAATACTATATTTCTTTTAATTTGATAAAGTTATACTATTAATATTTTAAATTAATTAAATTTGTCATTTAAATTTTTTATTTTTTAAAAATATTTTCTTAATATATTAATACTCAGGTAAATTTATTTATAAATTATATTATTCAAAAATTTTAAATTAACTACTTTATGACAGAAGATTTAATTATTTAATTAATAAGAATTCATATATTATTATAACTAATATGTTATCTTTAAAAAAACATATATTTTAGAAAAAAATTTATGAAATTTTAAAAATATTTTAAATTGAAATTGTGATCGGTATTCAAAAGTAATAAGAATTTCAAAATGAGAAACTATGAAATATTAAATTTAATATTTAATATTTAAAGAAAATATAAAAATTTAAATAGTAAGAATTTTTACATAGACATTATCTACCAAATCATAATTAGATATTATTAATAATGTATTAATAAGTATTTTATATCTATATAAATATAATTATTTATTATATATATAAATTATTTAATATATATAAATAATTTATATTGAAATCTATTAATGAATTTAGATTGAAAATTAGGTGTAGATAATTTTATGAATTTTTTTAAATAAACAATTTCTATAAAAAATGAGAATATATAGTATTTATTAGAGTGGTTTATAATTTAAAAATTAGAGGATATATTATTAAAATTATTTAAATTTTAAATTATGCAACTCACTAAAATATTAAAATATTTATAACTTTTATTTTAATATTAATATGTAAATATAATACCACCAAATTCTAAGTTAAAAATCATTTCAATAATATTAAAATATCAAAATTTCATTACCTAAATAAATAAATAATTCAAATATTAAAATTTGAAATGAAAATATTATTTAATAATTTAAAAAATTAAAAAATTAAATTAAAAATTGATTATAGATAATTCAAATAAATAATAATTATTAAAATAGATAAATATATAAATTTTATCCATAATTTAAATTGAAACAGAAAAAAATAAAAAGAAAATTAAAATTTCTTCTCATTTGCTTTTTTGTGACAAGTGGAGCATTTGTTGTGTATAATATTTGAGTGAGAGTGAGTACTATGATTTTTATATTATTAGAAACATTAAATTATCATTAATTATTTGACACAAATATTAATAAATAAATAAATAAATAATTTTAAAAATTTCAATAAAAATTCAAATTCAATTGATTTGACATTTAAAAAATTATTTTTAAATAATTTTATTTAATAGCAAATTGCAATTTTTATCCTTTAACTTTCACTCAAGTTTCTTATAAGCACTTCCAACTCCGAGGTTGTCAATGGTGGTGCAAACTCACTTGCAAAAAGATTCAACTGGTGGAGATCGTCAAAGCCATTTTGATACTTAAGTTAAAGAATTTTTGATGTAAAAGTGAAGTATTCAATATTAATAAATTGAGCTCGTGCATTTATATTTATAGATGATAAATGGGAAAAGAGGTCTTTTAATTCACCTAAAGCCTTTAGTTGAATTGGGCTGCGACTACTCTATTGGGTCATTAGACCTATATTTGTCACTCAATTAAATATATATTCAGTAATCTCTATTCGAGGACTGTGTTATAAGCTATGTTTAGCATATCTATTATTAGAAATTTAACATCTAAGTTCTACACTTGGGGACACTTTTCTAGAAGCGCCCTCGGTTTGACCAACCTTAAGATAGGTACTTGCTTCCTTGATAAACAAACCAAATTTCTTTGAAATAGGGTAAGGCTTCTAATTGAAATATGTACTACCCTTGTTGTATGGGTGTACAAAATGTCAATTGAGCTCCTTTAAACAACCAAAATCCTTTTAACAGCATAGTTATGAATAGTTGTAGTAATAATCATGCGTCATCATCTCGGTTAAAATTTGGGAGATAATTGATGTGATCTCCCTTGGAAATATCCATAGATCTATCTCCAAATAGTAATTAAGCACCAAAAATTGAAAGAAAAGAAGAATATTCATGCCACACTCTAAAAGGATAGAAGGAGAGTAATAAATGATGAAAATTGATGCCACAAAGAAGGAACTCTTTGATAAATCTTGAAATTCTAGTAAAAATCCTAGGAGAGAACTTGCTCAAGGAAGAAGACTCTTCAATTTTCAAATTTACTCGTCTAAATGGTTGAGGGAAACATGCTGATGTAGATTTTTTTTTTTTACAAGCGCACAACGTAACTGTAGTAGAGACCGACGAATACGGGTTGAGTCCCACAGGGATCTTTATTATCAATTACCATATGTTTGCAATGTAAGATGCCTAAATCAAATAAAAATAGTAAAGAAAATAAAGAGATCTAATGAAAGAGCAATAAGCAAATAATAAGCAAAGTATAATTATAAAAGCCTAGGATTGAGGTTTCACCATAGTTATGATATTTAACAATTAATTGAATTCTTTCCTA
>JANHAO010026812.1:0-11004 GCA_026873985.1 Saraca asoca | reverse complement strand
TCATTAATCATTCCAAGGCTTCTTGTTATGATTTTCAACAATTGGATGAACCTTAGTTAATCAAGGATGCATTAATCTCAAGCTAGTTAATTCCCTTGGCTGGTTGCTTGTTTATGTGTTGTAGTTTTCATTTCTGTTTTGTAGTGTTAGCGTAGTTTCTATTAGTGTAGTTTTCTGCCAATCCCCCATTTACATATCCTAATTTGATTGATAATATCCACAAATGATCTTTGAGTTTGACCTGGTGTTGCTCTATGCTACAAGTAGAGTAGTGTAATCCGATTTTAAAAATTTTTAATTTGATCAACCGCGACAAACCGAACTATCAGGTTCCGTCTCAATTTCCTTAGAGAACGAGGTTCTCTCCTTGTAGCGACCTGACTGATCTTGAGCTGAGAGGTGTTTCTCTAACCGTTAGACCCTTTGTAATAACTTTTCCACGATCAAATTTTACGTTTTGGACCAATGACCTCTGGTGCTATTGCGAACTACATTCAAGCCCTCAATATGATGTGAGCTTCTAGGTCATCTACTTCTATCGTGATCACAATCTCAACGATCTTGCGACTTAGGTCACAAACTGGAGGAGTGAATTGAGTCTACACATCAAGATCCTTCTCCTGCCAGCTTCTCTCTTTGAACCTACACCTTTCTTTGTGGCCCCCGGTCCATTCTTCCTGCTAGTGCAACTTCAGCCTGTCTTTAGACTCAGTGGGTGTGCACTTGAGTTAACACTGTAACGACGTCAACAAGTTTTCTAACTATGTTTTTGAGCATCTCCTAGCATCGATGTAATGCCTACACACCGTCAGTTTCTAAAGGAATAAAAGAAGCGCTTGCTAGGACTGGACTTCCTTCTTCTAACATATTCCGTTGTTGCTCTTAACGGCCACCCGATTGGTTTGCAGCGGCATTAGAGCTTCTGGTTGTTCTTCCTCTTGCCATCACGGTTTGTTGGTGAATCAATGGGGAAGCAGTCTGGTCCCATGCCAAAATGTTGATGGTCAATTTTGGTAATCTATCAACCAAGGGTTCTGGAACCCAAATTGCTGTATGAGACATGAAAATATAGAGAAACGACGATAGTAAGAAGAAGAAGAGTAAAATGAACATACAAGGTTTTATCATAGTTCGGCTAAAGCCAGTATAGCCCTACGTTCACGGTGATTGTATTTACTTTGAGGCTATTTCTCTGCTTGGTTTTACAATGCTTACAATTTTCTCTCTATTTCAGCAGGGTTTTTGCATGTATTTTTCTATATATCTATTACAATGGACTCCCCTCTTATTTATAGGAGTGAGAAAGGTTACAAGTTGTAATTTATCATTGTAAAACTATGATTACAGCAATATTAGGCAATAAATGTTAGGCATCAATTAATAAATGTAGCACAAATCATTGTCAGACTTTGGAGGCTGATTTGCAAGTTGGAAGTGTGTTCAGATTGTTTGTCAGACATTAGCTGTTCCTAATTGCGTCGGGGGAGCTTGTTGTAGTCTTGATCCGCTAAAAGCTTCAACCTTGCATTGCGTGATCTGCTAACCGGCTTTAGCGACCTTGCTCCAGATTGGGCCGCACTTTTTATCTTGATCTGATCCATTGAGCATTCGCTAGCCCATTCCATTTGGTCCATAAAATGTCCATAGCAATGTCTAAATATATAATTTGATGTCTAGAAAGTTTAAGGAATATAGAATTTATTGAGTTCAATGATTTTATTTCTTGAATGATTTAAAAATCATTTCATTTATACTAAAGCTTTGTTTTAAATAAAAATCTATTTAATTTTCCATTTCATCTTTTAATGGTCCAATGATAATTTTGTTAAGTCATATTAATCTTTTTATTAATGATTTAATAAGTTGAGTAACTATGCAATTCAATTGATTTAAATTAAAATATTATATGATAAAATTAAAAAATTTAATTCTTAAAAAATAAAATTAAGAAAATGAAAATCTTTTAAAGATAAAAATATTAAATTATTCAAGAAATTTGAAGACTAACATGGCATATGAAGGTGATAAATGGATAACTTTCCAATATATATATGTAAACCCCACTATTTTGCCACATCGCACTCTATAAATTTCCATAAAATTTTAAATTCAATGGCGGTATAGATAATGGGGGGCTAACGGCCACCTCCTCTGTTAAAACCAGAATCAAGGAGCTCTTATCCAAAATCAATAAAAAGAACAAGAACAAGAACAAGAAAATGGAGGCCAAATATAATGGCTGTCAAATTAAATAAAGCTTCTGATATTTAAAACTTTGACGTTGAATTGGTGATTCTTTTCGCGCTTGTTTCTTGCTTTCTTCAACTATGATGAATCCAAATGGAAGAGCCTCTCCATTTGAACCATACAATGCGAACGTTGACAGCGAGGGCGGAGGCGCTTACCTGCAAGGTACAAGTTCTCAATATCACCATCCTTATGCCTCTTCAAGTCAAATTCACAACCCCAACTTCATTCCAGCTGAACAATTATACTACTATGGTGGCCTCAGCAATCCACATCCATCGCCACTCTCCCCGCACCCCACGAATTTCAGTATTTATCCTAATTTTATCACTGAAGGTACACTTTCAATTTCGTATCAGTTTTCTTTTTTCTTGTATTGCAAGTATACGCACATGCCCAGTATAAATTTCTGTTCTTGCTTTTCTTCTGTTTGTGTAATTGTTTAAATAGACCTTTAGAATCTTTTTGCTGAGTAAACCCATCAATGTAGATTAAATTAGTATAAAGAATTGGCAATTTGATGTGCTCATGGAGTACCAAAAATTTATTGTCTTTCCTTACTTATGCTATCCAACGAACATAGCAAATTCAATTTGAAAAACGTCAGCAATTGGTTTCATCTATGTATTATTGGCCAAGTGATTAATTGTTGTGTTTTTTAACATGAAAATCTGAAGGAACCAATGCTTCTTTTGATACCTACATGGGAGATCAATACTTGTTCGGCAATTCATCCCCAGCCGCTTCCGGTCACATAGTTTGCGATTCCCCTTTGGGTGCAAATGTATTATTTAATAGCATCCCATTTTCTCCACAAGGGTCTGACTTGTCAGATCCACACCAGTCCTCTGATTACTCCAACAAATATCCGATAAGTGGGGCCTATGGTGCTAACAAAAGCAGTGAATTGAAGGGCAAACAGGTAATTTCCGTGTTGGCGCCGGATTCAGATATTGTTGACAGTTCCCAGCTCCTCCAATATCCTCAAACCACCAAACGGACTGCAGCAATGATGCCAACTTGGGACTGGGACTTGGCAGATGTTTTCATGTCCTGTTTACAAGCTTTGTCTGATGGTGATATTACATCCGCACGAGTCTGGATGGACAATGTATTGGAAACTATGGCATCAGTTTCTGGGGAGCCAATACAAAGGTTGGGCGCTTACTTGTTGTTGGGGCTTAGAGCAAGGTCGGGATTATCAAGGAATCTAATCAACAAAGCTTTGAAGTGGAAGCAGCCGACAAGCAATGAATTACTTACTTACAAGAACATGCTCTATCAGATTTGCCCGTATTTGAAATTTGCTTACATATCTGCAAATGAAGTCATCAGAGAAGCAATGAAAAATGAATCCAGAATTCATATAATTGACTTCCAAATTGGACAGGGATTTCAGTGGAATGCCCTTATACTAGCTCTTGCAGTTCAGTCCGGTGCTCCCCCATTTATTCGCATGACTGGCATTGATGATTCCTACTCATGCCATGCTCGAGGCGGGGGACTCGATATTGTAGGACAACAGTTGAGTGATTTTGCCGAGTCATTGGGAGTGCAATTTGAATTCCATTGTTCCATCAAGTATGGTCGTCATGTTGCCGGGAATGATCTTTTACGACCAGGGGAAGCCCTGGCTGTGAGTTTTCCTTATTCTTTGTGCTCAATTCAGGATGAAAGTGTGAGCAGGGAAAACAGAAGAGACGGATTATTGAGGTTTGTTAAGAGCTTGTCCCCCAAGGTTGTGACCCTTGCTGAGATAGAATCCAACACAAACACATCCTCCTTTCATAGTAGATTTCTTGAGATTATGAACTATTATACTGCTGTGTTTGAATCAATAGACGTGGCATGGCCCAGAAATGATATGCAGCGAATTGGCATGGAGCGGGAATGCTTGGGTGGGGAGATTCTGAACACGTTAGTTTGTGACGGGCATGAGAGGGTTAACAGGCATGAACTTTTGGCAAAATGGAGATCAAGATTTGCCATGGCTGGATTTACCCCGTGCCCGCTAAGTCCCTCAGTGGCAGTGTCAGTCGGAGATATGTTGAAGGACTACAATGAGAACTATAAGTATGAACAGAGAGACGGGGCTCTCTATCTTGGTTGGAAGAAGAGAGCTTTAGCCACCTTTTCTACTTGGAGGTGAATTTGACTGCTTTAGAGTTTTGCATATTTCCTTTTAATTGCTTCTCTTTCCTTTTTGACCTTTCAGCATATATAAGTAGTATCCGTAGTTTGCCAATAGGACTTGAAATTTAGCACTGATCCAACATGCACCCTTTTGTGGAAAGTGTATACGCTCAAAATATGTTGTAAATGTCAATATTAGAATGCAAGAAGAGAAATTTCAGATATGGTAAATCTTTCTACCTTCTTTCACGTTGCTCACAATTTGATTTGTAATTAAGCATAGATGCTAGGATTCTAGTACATATGTCATGATTAAGTTAAAAAAAAAAGGGTTTAATACAATTTCCAGTATATGGAAGGCAAGTATTTGGTCAGGAAATGCATGGACCTGTGGGATAAATGCATAAATGATTCCTTTCTGAACTGGTATTAATAAACTTGACCTTTTTTATTCTCACAGATTCATTGGGATTTATTTTCTCCCACTCATTTTAAACTCCAAGACAATGAAGATAGAAATAAATCCTTTTGTCACCCTAAGCCAAATTCATGGATTCATTTAAAAAAGTTACGTCTATCATAATTTCTTTTAAACAAGTCTTGTTCAGTTCTTTCCTTTGATTCGATCTGGACTATATGGTCCTTATCCATATCACGTAGTTACATTCTCTTTACAGATCTTGGCATTTATATGAGCTTCTATTCTCTTTTAATCTGTCTACTTGTTAAGGCAGTCCTTATTTCGTTGTTTTTCAATGCAATGGGGAACTAAAAAATGGTACAGGGGTCAGTTGGTTAGAGCTTTTTGGAAAATTACTTGCTGAATCTCTGCAATGTTAGAAATTCAACACCACGGTGGATTGGATGGGAAAGCAAGCTCGGATATTAGAGAACATATAAACAAAAACATATTATAAGATCCGAGGTTGCTTTAATTAAAATTATATATAATTATTTGCAAAAAAAGTTTTGGTTTTCTTACCTTAGGCTTGATTTTTGTTGGGAGATATTTTTTATAATAAAATCTCATTTATTTGTATATAATAATATATAATAAGAACTTTCATGTTATATGTAGCTTGTGATAAATGAAACAATGTATAGTGACATGAAAGGGGAGAAAAACAACATCCACTTTAAAATAATAAATACTGGTCACCATATTCTTCAAGTGTAACATTAAATATATAAAATATTTTCTATTATTTTAATATTTTATAATTATAAATATAAATAGATGAGATTATTTTTATGAAACATATTTTTTGTTAAAATAAATGTAACACTGATCTTTCTCACATTTTCCTATTATCATTATAATTTCTTTTTCAAAGTTGGTGTTAATTTGCTCACTATTTGACTAATTAATTTTTATAATAAAATGTAATTTTTTATATAAAATATAAACTTTTTAATTTTTATATTTCTTTATGTAAAATTCATATAAAATTGTAATAATTTGTAAAAAAAAATTGAAAAAAGTGGAATTCTATGATACTAGACTCAAAAACTAGAATATACAATACTTTCTGTTATATTTCAAAATCTTGTTTAACATTAATTTGGATGCAAAATCTCAACAATTCATATATTTTAGTTTAAAATATATTTAGTAAATAAATTAAAATAATTTTTTACTTTTTATTACATCCCTAAATTTGTTAATATTTTAAAAATCAACGTTTTGTTGCATCAAACAATTGATTGTTGATGAATGAAACTGTGGTGGAGAGCTCAATAAACTGAATAATTTTCTTCTTTACTGCAGTCTTTAACTTCTAGACTGAAAAAAAAAAAAGAAATATAAGTGCTCAGGTGAAACTCAATTCCTCCCACTTGTATTAATGGTTTTTAATTTTTTTTTTCAAAAATTCAAAGCACATTTATCAAAATCTTTAGAAATCAATTTTGTAGAACAAAATCCAGTATAGTAAAACCCATTTCACTCCGGTAATAAAGAAATTGTAGTAAAACAAAACTCAACATTTGTAATTCCTTCTTAAATTGCAGTAGTTTTGGTTTATATAATTACAATTTTTCTTAAATCTAAATAACCATTTCAATTTTTCTAAAAAAACATGTTTAATGAATTATTTCTCATTTTATAAATTTTAAATCATTAAAGGATTAAAATTATAACAAATTATAAAATAATTTTTATTGAATAATGTTTTAAAGTTAATTTGTTACATACATATCACAGTTGTATGTGACATAACGTTCTAATATGGTATGCTTAAAAAATCAGTCGAAGTACATTAGAAACCGCCTTGAAAAAATATTGTTTTGAAAAATTTTCAAGTTTCCATAAAACTTGTATACAGGAAAAAGTGTATGCAGAAGCAAAACCCTTAATATATATAAAACTCTCTTTTTGGTTCAGTTGCTCTAACAATTACTTCAACTGTGGAAAATTTTGGTGAATTGCTCTAAAAGGGAACTTGGAAACAAAATGCAACCCTGAAGAAAGCAAATACATAATTGTCTAAGTGAAATATGCTTCTTATTTTCATCCTGAATTGCTTGATTGTCCCTCCTATGGTGAATCCAACTGAAATTCACTTAACCTAATCAGATTTTGAGAAGAACGGTGTTTCTTTGCAAGTTAAAAGTTCTCAATATGGATGCTTAATTACTGTTTCCTTATTCCTTCAAAGTTATATAATAATTTTATTAAATAAAAATCATAAATTTCAATAACTCTGCAAAATTTCTATTATTTAAATAAAAATAAATTTATAATTGATATAATCCCCACAGAAGAGTGTGCATTTTTTTATAATAAAAAAATGACAAATCATTTAACGTAAATAATATGTAAATTTGAATATATTGAAAAAGAAAAAATTACAAAATAATTGCACGAATGCTAAAACAAAAAAGTGCATTTATATATTTTTGGTAAAGTGCAAACAAAATTGATGATAATAATATTCAATTGAAGTAAATGTAAATCATGGGCTAACTTAATGTAGATATCATCTTTTTAAAATTAAGAGACGCTTAGATAATCCGAAGTCAATAATAAATAAATAAAATCATAAAAAAAATTAAGAAGAAAAAGAACGAGAAAATGGAGAGAAGTGCAACGGTAAAGAAAGCAAGTATAACGGTGGTCGAAGTAAATGAAGCTTCTTATGATGTAGGAAGGGGTTTGTGTAAAACTTACACACTGAATTGGTCATTGATTCCTCCTCTTGTTCTTGCTTTCTACAACTCTGATGAATCCAAACGAAATAGCCTTTCGAATTGTACCTCACTCTGAGAACCATGGCAGCATTGAGGGCAGAGACATTTCTCTGCAAGGCAGAAATTCTCGGTATCACCATCGTTATGCCTCAACTCAAATTCACAACCCCAACTTCACGCCAGCTGAACACATGTACTATGTTGCCTTCGGTAATCCACAGCCACCGCCACTGTCCCTGAATCCCAGAAAGATCAGAACCTATCCTAATTTTAGCAACAAAAGTTCACTTTCAATTTCATACCAGTGTTCTTTTTACTTGCTTTGCAAGTGTACGCAGAAGTCCCGTGCCCAGTATAAATTTCTGTTCTTGCTTTTCTTCTGTTTGTGTAATTGTTTATTTTAGAATGTGTCTGTTGAGTAAACTCATCAATGTAGATTAATATTGTATAAAGAATCGCCAATTTGACATGCTTATGGAGTGCCACAAATTTATTGTCTTTGAGCTATTATGCTACCCTACAAACACGGCAGATTCAATTTGAAAGACTTCAGCAAATTGTTCTGAATTTCCGATCTATGTATTGCTGACCAAGTGATTAACTTTTGTGGCTTTTGACGTGGAAATCTAAAGGAACCACTGTTTCTTTTGACACCTACATGGGAGATGCATACTTGATCAGCAATTCATCCGTAGCCGCATCTGATCACATAGCTTGGGATTCTCCTTTTGGTGCTAGTGTATCATCTGATAGCATTCCCTTTTCTCCACAAGGGTCTCAGTCATGCTTCCCAGATCCGTACCAGTGCTTTGACAGCGCTACAAATCACCAATAAGCGGGGCACATATTGTTGACAGTTGTTACAACAACTTCAACGGTGGCTTGTCCCAAGATCCTCCAACAGCCAAATGGAAATTGGCGAGTACTGCAGCAATGATCTTGGACTTAAAAGATGTTCTCATGGCCTGTGCACAAGCTTTGTCTGATGGTGATATTCCAACGGCACAACTCTGGATGGACAATGTGTTGGAAACAACGGTATCAGTTTCGGGGGAGCCAATACAAAGGTTGGGCGCTTACTTGCTGGAGGGGCTTAGAGCAAGGTTGGAATTATCAGGGAGTCTAATCTACAAAGCTTTGAAGTGTCAGATGCCAATAGGCAAAGAATTATTTAGTTACATGCACATGATCTATCAGATTTGCCCTTCTTGGAAGTTTGCTTATGTATCTGCAAACGAAGTCATCAGAGAAGTAATGGAAAATGAATCCAGAATTCATATCATTGACTTCCAAACTGCACAGGGCTTTCAGTGGATGGCCCTTATGCTGGCTCTTGCACGTCGGCCTGGTGGTCCCCCATTTATCCGCATGACTGCCTTTGATGATAAGCAGTCAATCCATGCCCGAGGCGGGGGACTCCATATTGTAGGAGAACAGTTGCTTGATTTTGCCAAGTCACTCGGAGTACCTTTTGAGTTCCATTGTTCCACCATGTATGGTCGTCAGGTTGTCCAGAATGATCTTTTACGACCAGGGGAAGCCGTGGCCGTGAATTTTCCTTATGTTTTGCACCACCTTCCGGATGAAAATGTGATCATGGAAAACCCAAGAAACGGAATATTGAGATTGGTTAAGACCTTGTCGCCGAAGGTTGTGACCCTTACTGAGAAAGAATCAGACACAAACACACCCACCTTTTATGGTAGGTTTCTTGACATTATGGATTATTATACTGCTATGTTTGAATCAATAGACGTAGCATGGCCCAGAGATGATATGCAGCGGATTGGCATGGAGCGGCACTGCTTTGCTGAAGACATTGTGAACATGGGGGCAGAGAGGGTGGAAAGGCATGAACTTTTAGGGCAGTGGGGGTTAAGATTTTTATAAAGATTTGATGAAATAATAAGTTTGTATATCTCTATTAACATCTGCAGATTACATGTTGTATATATATAGGAACTGTACAGGTTAAGTGATAAGCATTAGAAACATTTAAAAAATAAAAATTTTGAAGATAACTCCTAAACTAGTGTCTAGGATGTGGAAGATTCAGTGATTGATGATAAACATTGGAAATATTTGAATTCAAAATAAAGAATTTGAATATAACTCCTAAACTAGTGCCTAGGATGTGGAGGATTTGGTAGTTGACTGAATCTTCTTCTTAACACACCCCCGCAAAAGTGGAGTACCATAAAGGACTCCAATCTTGTTTCTGAGAATGTGATGACGCTTCCTGGATAAAGATTTCATGAGGCAATCCACAAGTTGGTCCATGGTGGAAACATGTTGAACACGCAGAGTTCTTTGTTGGACAAGATCCCGAACAAAATGAACATCAATTGTTATGTGCTTTATCCGACTGTGCACGATGGGATTAAGAGTAAGATAGGTGGCACTGAGATTGTCGCAGTAGATGGTAGGAACTTATGGAATTTGGATGCATAGTTCAGAGAGCAAAGACTTAATCCATGTGAGTTCAGCTGATCTTGTGGCCAAAGATCGGTATTCGGCTTTAGTAGATGAGCGAGCTATTGCACGTTGTTTGGAAGATTTCCAAGAGATGAGATTTCCACCATAGAAGACAAGATGAGTGGATGTTGAGGTGTAATCTTCCTTATTGCCTGCCCAATCTGCATCACTAAAAGCATAGAGTGAAGGTGGACGTCCCTTATGTAGATGAAGACCATGAAATCTGGTAGCTTTGAGGTACCGAAGTAGGCGTTTGAGATTGGTCATGTGCAAAGTGGTGAGTGATAGTTTTGGTTGGCCAAGACGAGGGGGAAAAAGGCCGAAAGTTTTCAAAAATTCTTCTCCTCTTGGCTGAGCAAAACTCCCATAGATCCATTGGTGTGAGGTCTTAAAAGAACCTAGATCAAATCTAGAGTAGAAGAAGAGCTCACTAACCTTTAGTCCAGCTCTTACACAATGGAAGACTGTGGATCTTCACACCAGGAAAATTCTCTTCATGGCCTCAAAAGCTTCCTGTCCAAGTGCTAGCTTGTTGAGGTGCTTGGATGGGATAAGATGGAGCCAAAGGACTGAATTTTTCAGCCTCCTTCTTCTCCCTTTTTGGTTTCAGCTTCACAAGCCAAAGAGAGCTCCGTTTCTTCTTTCGGTTTCCAAAACCGAATTGGCTTCCTTGTGTGTGTGTGTGTTGTCGTAAAGAAAAGCAAAAGGGAAGACTTCAAAATGGCACCATTTTGGAGTTAATGAAACAAGTTTTCATTAATTCCACAATGGCCTAAAAGTTTCCTTAAACTTTGTTTTGGCCCCAATGCAATTACACTAAATTGCACTTTAGTCCCTAGACATCAAATGTGTCCAGAATTTAATTATATCATCGGCCACATCATTTCCTGTTATGTGTGTGACCCAGTAGGCTCCCGATGTATTAACAAAAGTCCATAATGCCCTTCAAACCATTTGAAG
>JANHAO010026811.1:0-10993 GCA_026873985.1 Saraca asoca | reverse complement strand
ACAAAGAATCAGATGAGAAGGTCTTAAATTATGGATTAAGAGAAAATCCCAAGAAAAGTTTCAGACTTGCAGATCCTGAGTTTTCGTTTGCAGTTGATGCTGGTTCCGTTGTTCAAGATAGAGAAAGCGAGACCGAGTCAAAGAACCCAACTCGGCGGCGATCCAAGAGAACCCGAAAATTTAGTCCTGTTGAAGGAACCCAGACTCAGAACCACGAATCGGAACTGAAGAAGAAGGCGAAACCAAGTTTCACTGAGTCGCCAACTGAGCCAGAACAGGCGAGTTCGGTTTCTGATACTTCTCCTGAAGAAGACGTTGCTATGTGCCTTATGATGCTTTCAAGGGACAGATGGAGGAGAAATATTGTTGAAGAAGATCACGAGGAAGAAGAAGAAAAGGAAGGGCTGAGATCAGTGGAAGAATCAAAGGGAATTGAAGAGATCAAGTTGAAGAGAGTTCGCGGGAAGAATCAGTGCGAGAGATGTAGAAAAACGTTTCGATCTTCAAGAGCATTGGGGAGTCACAGAAATATCTGCTTTCATGATGAAGCTGAAGCTAGAAATGCAGCAGGTAATGACAAAATCTTTGAATGCCCATATTGCCATAAAGTATTTGGCTCTGGACAAGCACTTGGTGGCCATAAGAGATCTCATCTATTGGCAACTACTTCTTCATCAAACGTCAACGTTTCTGCTAAACTGAAAGAAAGTTTGATAGATCTCAACTTGCCAGCTCCAGGAGAAGAAGATGAACTTAGTGTGGTTTCTGATGCATAAAATTTAGCTACCATTGATCTGATTATGTTTAGTTTTTTTTTTTTTTTTCCTTCTTCGTAAGCAAATTGGGTAAAGTGGTTTTTATGTTTCTTATTTTTGAATGTTGTAGTTAAAGATCATATCATTTATCTTTATTTTTAGATCAATGCTTTTGATGGTACAATCATAGATGACTATAATTTATGGTTTCACCAACTATCTGTTGCTATGTCTAGAGTTAGATGGTGAATTGCTTGCTAAGAATTCATTGTACTCAAAATGGTTCATCCTTCATATACTGATTACTACTCACAAATGGGAACCCAGTTAATGTGCTGTTTGGGATTTAGTTGTGGACCAACAACTTTCAACTTTAAAAGTACTAAAGTGCTCCGGTTCTGTTTTTATACTCTGCTTCTGTTTCCAGCTAGCCGATCTCTAACTTGTCCTTTCTCTTTCACTGAAATGTTTCAAAAACCAGTTCTTTATTTTATTATTTTGTTCTCTTGTATTCTAGTGCCGTTGCTGTTATTTTAGCGTGAAGCATGAAATCAAATGCAACTGTAAAATGATGAATGAGAAGAAGCCAATAGTTGTGGATGCCTCTGAAGGAAGTGCAAGGATGATGATAGGCAGGAGGAGAATATCCAATAGCCCTTGATTTTCTGAATTATGATATATTTTGTTTTTATTTATCTGCCTTGAAAGTAACCAAGTATCCGGGGAGTTGTCAATCCCATACTATTCTTGTCGAAGAATCAGTCAGATATGTGAAATCGTCGGTTATATGGTAAAAGTACCGTTATGCTGACCCAAATGCTTAAAATGATTATTAAAGCAAATGATGTGTGTAACAACGAGGACTTTTGGGTTTCATTTTTTTTTAATAGTAATAATGCTGAAACGATGGTGGACAATTTAGTCATTGCCAGATTTGTTTGATGGGCGGCTTTTGTTTCCTGCGTTTGATGTCTTGCCTTGCTTTACAACACTTCTACCTCAACATTGCCGGTCTCTATCAAACCAAACATAAAACTCAGTAATTTTTTATAATCTGGCTTCGACAAGTAACAATTATAGTTTTTTTTTTTTACATTGTAACAAGAGAACTGAACCTGCAATGTAATTTCCCACACAATGTGTCAACTTAACGATGTCAACATGTTGACAATCTCTACCTTCCAGAAGGAAACGTGATTATTTCCTAATTTACACTTACCACATTCAGAAAGCCATTTCTCACTTTGACACCATATATCAATTTTGCATATCCTGTATAACTGGCCGTTAATTAAATTTTTTAATAAATAAATATATCACTTTAACGCGCACCGTTTCAACTCAGACCTCTAATAAATAAAATTTTTTAAAAACAATAACTGCATTGTTAAAATGTGTTGGCATGATCTGCTGATAATTTTATTTACTCATATTTGAGTTGTCCTAACATCAGTAGCCATTACAACAGTGGGAAGGGAAATTATATAAATATATGCGGTTTAATTTATCAATAGAACCATAGGGTAATTATGATTATGGAATATAAATAATCTGGTTTTACTTTTACCACACGCTGAATGGTAAAGAATTAGAATTTCTTCACGCGGCTAGAACCACTGGGCAAGGGCAGCTGGTAGAAACACATTGGTGAACCATGGCGGACTTGGTCAGCTCGACTTGTGGCCCGCTTGATGAGAGCGCTGGGAATTGGGAAGGGGACAAACAGTGAATTGGACCAACGACGACGTTATCTTACCTTCTTTTTTCTATTTGATTTTCTGGTCAATTTCTATGGATCATTCTTGTTCTTGTGCAAATATATTAAACTTAGTGGGGCCTGCCCAATAGAAGAAAAGGAATAAAAATTATATGTAATATTTCATTCCGCAGACTCTAATGCCGGTCATGGCTGCAGCATGCAGCCACAGCAAGTTTACTGGTTACCCTTCATCGGTCACCGTTGAGGAGGGGTGGGTCAAATTTTAGGTTGATGGTAGACATTATTTTATTGAAAGATACATTGATTTATTATTGATGTGCATAGACTCATGTACTTCTAAAATGTATAAGCAAAAGAGCCATACAATAAAAGTTACAATGAGATGAAAAAGAACTTTTTTTAGTCCTCATAGCTAAAATTAACGAGATTTGTTGCAAGTAACGTACATAATTTTATTATTATTGTTTGTTTTACATTGATGATAAAAGAATCTGAACCTTACACCTTTAGTAGATTATTTAAATTCAACGCCATTATATCACATTTAATGGCTTTTATTATTGATTGAATCTATTATGCATAAATAGAAGTAATAAACTGAAGCAAGTGATGCTCTTTTCATAAAAGTTAGAAAGCATTACAAAAAAACATATCAACAATGCAATCATGCGTTTTTATTTTGTAATTAAACAAGGTACATTTTGTCAACATTTTTTTTTTCTGGCATCGGATCGTGCTATTGTAGTATTTATGGTAAATGATATTCTATGCTTTTTTTATTTGTCATATTTATATATTATATTATGTAGGACAAGGCAACTCACATTTAAGAGAGTAGTAAATTAGATGTTTTAAATACTTATAGAATTTTTTATACTCCTTTTGAAAATCTCTTAATTTTAGAAAGTTATGAGATAGATTTAACTTAAACAAACTTAAGATAGTTATAATAAAATGTTTGCACAAAGATGTAACAAATCAAAATACTTATACAAATCAACTCATTTAACTATGCAAAGTTAGACATCAATGAACATATTTAAAGATAAAAATTACTTCTTTTAATTAGACCAATTTATGGGCAAAAAGATAAACAGTGTAATATAAAATGCTCAACAAAATTTTACAGTAAAAAACAGAGCAAAGCAAGATCTCATGCACCAACAAAGACAAAAATAGATATTACAAAATAAATTACTGGAAAATAAAGAGAATAGGGATAGAGAGATTCAAACTGAAGATTTATAGTAGTTTTCCCTTGACAAAACAATCTTCAAGGCATACATTTATTTCTAAGCCAAGTTCTCAACCAAGCTTGAATCCATTAAAATTAACAATCCCTCCAAGTTTGGACAGACACAAGGAGAAGCCTTTATAAATGATTGTTCACCCACAATCAAAAACCCTATTTGAGAAACTCAACCACTCACTGAAAAGGAGAAAATAAAGAGTTCAATCACTCTTTAAACCTAGGTAAGGTTACCCCTAAGAAACTCAATAGTTTTTAAGAGATTTTACAGAAAATCTAAAGAACTATGAATTTTGGATTATAAATTGAAACCTAATAGATAAGGAATCAATTAAATTTAGCTCATATAAAAGAATTTAAATGAAGAGTTGAAGTACATATAAAAAGAGAATGTTTGTCTCTTAAGAATTAGAGTTTTGCTACTAAATATATATGAAATGGGTATTTATAGTAATTGAATGACACTCAGTAAAAATGACCATTATTATAAAAAAAATTACTCTTGTAAGCATGATCACGAATTCAAATTCTAGAGTTCGAGTAGAATCATGATCAGAATGGCAAGATTCAATTTTGAATCATTCGAATCAAATCACAAAAATGTAGTGCAAACTGCGATTCTGTTCACTAAAAATGACAAATCTTATGTAAGTCCAGAAATACACGTGATTAGACTCATAATTAGAATTATGAACATAGAGCATTGAAAAATCCGATTCAAATTATATAAGAATGGTTTAAATTGCCATTTGAATCGCAAGGTTGGAATGCCTGTCCTGTTTTCATGAGCATGATTGTGAAAATAGTTAAAAAATGGTCGAGTCGAATCGCAAGGCCTGAAGATGAAAATTAAACTTTTGCAAAATCATTTTAAACTTCACAAACGAATCCAAAAACATGATTCCAAATTAAATGAATATGAAAAAATATTTAAGAGCAAGTTGGAATGTTTTTGGTAAAATATTTCAATGTAAAAATATATTTCCAAGTTTAAGCAATTTGATAACTTATATAATAACATATTGGAAAGTTTTTATTTAAAGTATTTTCAAATGCAAAAACATATTTCCAAGTTTAAACAATTTGTTAACTCATATAAGAAAATCCTGGAATGTTTTTGTTGAAAATATTTCAAAAGCATTTTTAGCAAAATCTTAAGGCAAACCTTCTAAAAGTATTTCAAAGAAATTAGCTAAATTCAAATAATCTGATACCTTTACATTTTATATAAAGTAAGGCTTGGACAAGAATTTTATCAATTGAAACCAAGACCAGCCAAGAAAAAAATGATAGAGTAATATAAGAATTTATAAAACAAGATTTAGTTCTAAATCATGAAAAATTATATTTAAGATGAAAGTCTAAGCCTTAAAAAAAAAAGACTCTGCCCAATGAAGACCTAAGACAAATCTTGAAGTGTCCAAGCATCCAAAGCTCCAATTTTCTAAATTTGCAAAACTTGGAACAACTTATCTTTCTTAACTTTCTTTTAGAGTTGAGCATGACAATAATAAGCAACACTTGACTCCAATGTTCACTCCCTCTTCTTTAGACAGTCTTATAAAATAAACTTAAACTTTACAGTCCATATAGTTAGTTTAAACTAATTTATCATAGTGCATGATTTAAATATATAATTAAAACAAATTAGAACAAGAGCATCCATTACAATCTTATCATATATGTCCATTAACCATAACATAACATTCCAATTTATACTTGTAAATGATATAACATTAAGCACATTGAATATGATATAGCATAAGGACATGCATTACTATTTGAGAATGTATATTTTTCATTTGTTATTTGTCATCATCAAAATTAATCATGTAAAGTCTTGGGGTTAATAATCTCTCCCTTTTTTATGATGATAAATTATCAAGGAAAAATATATTCAAGATAATGATTTAACTTTCATCCAAATAGGAAACAAAACTTAATATTAATATTTAACTTAATTATATTTTTTGTCATTTAAATTACAAATCGAGAGCATTTGGTCCCTTTTAAAAATAAAATTCTATTTTGCTTCCTTTAAAATCAAAATCAAATTAATTTTGGTTCAAAGTTTGATTCCTGTCTAAATGAAATGAAAGTTAATATTAATATTATTAGTTTTTAGCGTTTTCCCTCCAAAAACCCATTCTCATATTCCTTACCCCTTTTGTTTTTGCAATTCTAGCATAGGAGTGACAAATAAATGGTTTGGATGGATTTGAATCACGTCACTAATAGACGGATTGACAATGACCGATTTATTAAGTTATGACCCAATTAAAATTTTATATGGGTTATGAATTAATTCATGACCTATATATCAAATGTTAAACTTAATCCATTCATTTATCCATTTAATAATAATTATTTTTATATTATTTTATTATATCATTTTTATTATTATTACTTTTCTTACCATTTCAATTATATTTTGCTATCATCATTAAAAAATAATATTTTACTATTAAAATTTTAAGTTATATTTTGACTCCATCATTAAGAAAATAATTTTTATTATTAAATTCTAAATTATATTTTAACTATATCATTAAAAAATATTTTTTTAAAATATTTTATCTGATTTACAAAATTGAAAGGACTAATAAACTAGAATATTTTTTATTATCATATGTTCCTTTTTTTCCTTCAAAGTTTTTTTTTACATATTACACATACAATATGTATAAAAATGAAAATCGAATAAATATAATTTAAAATTGACATTTCTTTAAAATTTAAAACTTCTAGAATAAAAAAAGTACACATTATTTGAAATTGACATTTCTTTAAAAAAATTTGAAAATTTATTAAAACAAATAACAGATCATTAATATGTAAAAAAAAAAAAAAAACTAAAGATGGATATATTACATAAATCAATATTAATTGACACTTAAAAATTTTTCAACTATAAGTATCTGTACAAAGATTAAAATACTAAATATACAATCTTTTTTATTTTACAAAAGATGCAAAACATATCATATGTTTTATCTCATTAAAATGTTAAACATAAATATAAATGAGTAAATAGTTATCCACAAGTTGGCCAATATAAGCCTTACTTAATAGGGTTAATAGTGACTCAATCTACAATTATTCAAAAGATAATATAAAAAGATAATATAGATAGATATGGATGAGTCATAATAAGGATGGATATGGATCACAATTGCCATGTCTATTAACATGTGTGACTGTGTTAGGATTTTGGGACTTTTGATTTTATCTTTATTTTTTATTTAATTTAATATAATATTTTTATTTAAAAGTATTTATTTTAAGTTTTAAATAAAAAATTAAGTCGAATGGATCATGAATATCCATAAATGGATCTTTAATGACCATTTTATTAAATAGATTAGCGTTTCATCTATCTATTTAACTCATTAAATATTACAAATGGATTTGAATTGACCCAAAGATAAATAGATTGAATAAATTCATAGATATCCATTCATTTTGCCACCCTTATCCCAACATGACCTATTAGCATCACTTTTGTTTCCTTCTTCATCATCCTACTTCCATAGATTCGGCCAACATTATTTTTTTGTATTAATTAATTGTGTGCATTTCCTTTTAAAGTTAGGAATGAGATGTTGTAAACTGAGTAACAAATATGATTATGGTTCTCAGTACAATAATTTTCTTGATATTATAATAATTGTGGCAAATGCTATTATGTAGTGAATATCTTCCATTCACTAACAGAAAATAAGTGAGAAGAACTTTTAATTTTCTTTTCTATTTTAATTCAAATCATTGATGAAATTTCTATTTTTTTTAAATTTTCTTCTAATTCAAAATATTTTCTCTTTAAATTTTTATATTCTCTTTGAATAATAAATAAGAAATTTGACATTTCATAAATTTACTTTGTCAAAATTTTAATACTGTTAAATACGTATTATATATATATATATATATTTGGAACAAAACAGGACAAGCCCAAGAAAAAAACTAAATGCTTAAATATATTGTTTTTATATCATTATGGAGAAGATGGAAGCATTCAATAGGAACATTATACAAGATTCAATCATCGACCTTGCTCCTCAGCACCAATTTGACTAGTAGGTCAGCCATTCAATTATCTTCCCTATATACATGCTGGAACTACACTGCCTAGTCCACCACAAGCAAATGTGTAATTTTCAACACTAGCAACATAAGAATGATATATGGAGCAACCATGCTTCACCAAAGCTATAGCTTCAACACAGTTAGTCTCTAGGCATACTTTGTCAAGATCCATATCACGTGCTACCTGTAAACCTTTTAAAATACCAAAAAGTTCAGTTGCAAGCACACCACTTGAACCAACTTTGCAAGAGAAACCCCAATCCATTGACCTACATAATTCCATAGCACTCCTCCACAAGCAATGCATTTACCACTAGCTGTACAAGCCCCGTCTGTGTTGATTTTAATCCATCCAAACTCTAGAGCTTGCCATTTATCATAACTGCCTACAAAACTCTTTGATATTAGCATAACATCATTAAGAATAGTAGGAACTTTTGTAATTTTTTAGTATCCTTCTAGATATTTCCAAAGCAACATCACCTTATTGACTATTGGTCTGAAAGACTTTTGCATTCCTTCTAAACCAAAAGACCTAGCAAGTAACCCCAAACCAAAACTTCCAATTACCCTTATGATCTCTTGAAAAATCTTTGGAGAAATTCAAGTCAAACCATTTGTGTAACAGATAATAGAAAAATTGAGTCTAATATTTGGGGTTCACTAGCCTTCACCAAACATCAGAAATTACTAGTAATCTCTAATAGCATGAATATTAATCTCAGAAGCTCTCCTATAGCTCTAACAAAAATTACAATATGTCATTTGTCTTTTTTATGGTTGACATTAGTTAACAAACTAGCTTGAATTAACAGTTAGAAAAAGGTTTTAATCCTTTTAGGTCCCTTCCATTTCTGGACTTTATGCCTATTTCTTGGCCTTTCTACAACACTATCCTTCGTAAGAAGATCATAAGGGGATTTAACAGTAAAGCTCCCATCACTTGAACTAGTCCATGTGACAAAATTAATCCTTTCTTTGTTGGTAATCAGAATATTCTCAATCAACCTAGGCTAAAATTTTTTAATACTCTTCTATAAATTGGACAAACCTTGCTTCTTTATAACACTAAGACTAATCTCATAACCATACATATACTTAGTTCTTACCACCTAGCCCAAAGAGAGGATTGCTCAAGCATCAGATTAAAAGCCATTTTCATTAAAAATGCTTCATTGTTGTTTCTTATTTTTCAAATACCCAATCCACTTTTATCCTTAGAAGAACAAACTTGATTCCATGCAATTGAATGAGGGGTTTTTTAGTGCTAGACTGTGATCCCTAAATAAAATTACAGATCAAAGTATCTAACTCCCTACAAGTAGCAATAGGAAGAAGATCTTTCTACATGGAATACTTGCAAGCACACCCTTGGACAAAGTGATTCGTTTAGCCAAAGCTAGAGTCTTATCACTTCAAGAGGAAATACGCTTCTACACCTTTTCAATGATTTCTTTATATGTACTCTTGGACACTCTGTTATGAAGAAGAGCCACTCCTAAATATTTTTCTAAATCTACTGACAACAGAAATCCAAAACCTTCACTAAGCTATTAAGCTCTATTATGATTTATATTTTTAGAGAAGAATACTCTAATTTTCTAATTACTTGCTTTCTAACTAGATGAATTACAAAAGATCTTTAGATAGGTATTTATGACATTCACTTAGTTCAATGAGGCTTTAGAAAATAACACTAGATCATTAACAAAGCATAAATGGGAGATTGGAGGCCCTTTACAACAAAGACTAATTGGCTTCCATTCTTCCAAGTGATCAACATAATTGATGCAATGAGTTGATCTCTTGATGCACCTAACAAAAAGGTACAGTGATAAAGGATCACCTTGTTTGATACCTTGCATTACTGAAAAACAATTTGATTGTTCACCATTCTAGAGAACTCGTATTGAGCAAGTAGAGACACAGGCCATAAGAAGAGATACTATGTTATTAGGCAAACATATATCTCATAATATCCTTTCAGAATCTCTAATTAGTTCTATCATAAGCTTTGTCCAAATAAACCTTTATACCCATCCACCCTTTCCTTCCTTTCTTCCTTCACACCGAATGGATTATTTCTTAAGTCACAATAATATTATTTGAACTATGCCTGTTAGACATAAAACTACACTGATTTAGAGAGATCAAGTGGTCTCAATATGGCTTTAACTTATTAGCTATGATCAAGTGGCCCAAATATGCCATCAATCTTTGAACTATCAAGTAATGATCCGCAATGAGCCATGGATCCTCTTGAAGAATAAAACTATTGTCTTTCACATTTGTGAACCTAACAAGATGGCAATCATTCTCCATATCTATGAATTCAAATGATCCTTGTAAGGATAACACCTTCTAAAGCCTCATCTTAAGAAATCGTGTTCCCAAAAGTTTGATTATTAGTGTCAACTTCCATGGTTTGCATAATTCCTTTCTTTCCTCTTTAGACACTCGTTCTGTGGGACAAGCCGAATCATAGTTATCCTCTGTATCTCCTTCTATTTAACAATATGTTGATCATCATCGTCATCCTCTTCCATAGAATTAGCCATTCCATGTTCTTCATCATTCATCACCTCATAACCCCCATTAAACCTTCAAAGTCTATCATAACACTTTTCTGTCCCTTTCTATATTTCCTTCCTTTGCCATCCCTCCATCTATCCTATTGTCCTTTCTTAGATGAATACATCCCTCATTCACAACATTAGCAATTTCATTCTTCTTTCCACTCATATGTACCATCTTTACTCCTAATTCTGCAATGTTATCCCTTTTCTCTACCATTATATCATCCATTGGTACCTTTATCAAATCTAGATCTTCAGCTTTTTTCTTACTTCGGTCCAGGAGAACCTTTTCTTGCGGCTCTCTTTCCATTGTTGTTTTAAATACATATTATATTTACAAACTATAAGTAAATTTTGTACATCTTTATGTAGTGTTTATTCATTAATTAGTATGTTCACATTAAAACCATAAATATTAGTTTAAAGTATTCTATTAAATATTGAATTAGTAAATATTTTTATAAACATTATAATTTAAATAATTTAAACATAAAATTTTTTGGAGGTTGTATGTAATGTCTAGATAAATAAGAAAATAAAAAGGGAAATTGAAAATAAAATTAAAATTGGAAAAGGACTAAATTGAAAAGCTTTTAGGGACTTATTT
>JANHAO010026810.1:0-11004 GCA_026873985.1 Saraca asoca | reverse complement strand
ATATCTAAATGCACAGAATGTATAGTTCAGGATGTGCTAGAACTCAATCAAATTGGTCTAGGGCACCCATCTACACTAACAGGTAATGATGGATGACAGTGATAAATGATGGAAAGTGATGGTAGGCAATGGTCAATGATGATAAAGGTGGTTAACAACGAAAGATAATGGTGAATGGTGGTCAACAGTGGAAGGTAGTGGTGGGTGGTAGATAATAGTGGTAGGTGGTAGTAGGCAATGGTTAATAATGGTAGTGATGATAGGTAGTGGTCAATAATAGAAGGTGGTGGTGGTGGGCAATGGTCAACGATAGTAGGTGGTGGTAGGCAATGATTGACGACGGAAAGTGATGATAGACAATAGTCAACGATGGTGGTGGTGGTGAGTGATGGTTAATGGTGGAGGGTGGTTGTGAGCGATAGTTAATGGCAGTAGGTGGTAAGGAAAGCTTTGCGAGATAAGAGAAAGAAAGAGAGAGGGATTTTATTTTTTTCTAGAGGGTAATGTGACCTAATATCTTAGGTGAGGGAAGGGTTTTAAATAGGGGAGAATTCGTTAAAGTCAAGTAACAGTAATAGCTTCCATTGCACATGAATTAAACACAAAATAAGTGAATTAGTTTTTTGATTCTATTATCTATACTTTGAAATTTCATCACCAAATGCCCTAATGTTACAGGTTGCTTTTTTCTCTTTGTCTGAATTTTACAAATTTTTTTCCTATTTATTATAGAACTAGCTTGTAATCTATGCCTTACATGAATTTATATTTTATTCAAACTTATACAAATCATCATGATATTTTTATCTCTTAAATGACTATATAATTGGCATAATTATATTTGTTATGGGGGAATACTATATTTCTTTTAATTTGATAAAATTGTTAAATTAATATTTTAAATTAGTCAAATTTATCATTTAAATTTATCATATTTTTTAAAAATATTTTTTAATATATTAATATTTAGGTAAATTTATTTATAAATTATTTTGTTTAAAAATTTAAATTAACTACTTTATGCTAGAAAATTTAATTATTAATTAATAAGAGTTCATAAAGTTTCAGAACATATTGTTTAGTTATATTTATATGTAGATCTCATAATTATATTATCTTCAAGAAAATATAAATTTTAAAAATATTTTTTTATGAAGTTTTAGAAATATTTTAAATTAAAATTATTATGAGTACTCAAAATCGATAAATTTTTTTAAAAAAACTACGAAATATCAAGTTTAGTATTTGATATTTGAAGATAATGTGAAAATTTTAATAATGAGAATTTTTATGTACATATTAATTATCAAATCAAAATTAGATATTACTAATCATGTGTTAATAAATATTTTATTTCTATATGAATATAATTATTTATTTACATCTAAATCATTTAATGTGGAAAAAAAGTTGAAAATGTGAAATTATGATATGTCAAAATTCTTATGTGATTTTTAAAAGGAATTTGTAAGTTTAAGGGTTAGGAAGTTTTAGATAGGCATTATCTATTGAATTAGATTTTGATATTTTTAATCATATATTGATAAACCTTACTATACTATTATCTTTAACAAATTAATACAGATCAATTTTTAATTTGTTTAATTATTCAATTACATTAATAACTTTTGATCTCATAAAAATAAATATTATAATATAAAAATTACAATTAATAATTATTAAGTTGTTATTGCATATAGCTTGAATATAAATTAACTATTATAATAGGCCCAAATCTCACATACAACAGTAAAAAAATGTTATGTTTAAATTATTTAAATTGTAATGGATATAAAAATATTTACTAATTTAATATTTAGTAGAATATTTTAAATTGATATATATGGTTTTAATGTGAGTGTAATAAATAATAAATACTACATAAAGATACATAAAATTTACTTATCCATTGTAAATATAATGCATACTTAATAATGCTAAAATTTTGAAAAAGTGAATTTATAAGATGTCAAATTTCTTATTTGTTATTAAAAGAGAATATGAAAAATTTAAAGAGAAGGTATTTTGAATTAGAAAAAAATTTAAAAAAAAATGTAGAAGTTTTATCCATAATTTAAATTAGAATGGGAAAGAAAAAAAAATTAAAAGTTCTTTTCACTTGCCTTTAGAAGGCAAGTGGAAAACACTTTCTATATGATAATATTTGGGTGAGGGTGAGTATTATTGTTAATATAATATTATGAAAATTAATTAATTTAATATTTAGTAGGATATTTTAAATTGGTATATATGATTTTAATGTGAACATAATAAATAATAAATAAATACTATATCAAGATAAATCAAATTTACTTATAAATTATAAATATAATACATACTTAATAAAGTTACAATTTTGAAAAAGTAAATTTATGAAATGCCAAATTTCTTATTTGTTATTCAAAGAAAATGTGAAAATTTAAATAGACGTTTTAAATTAGAAAAACATTAAAAAAAATTTAGAAGTTCTATTCACAATTTAAATTGGAATGAGAAAGAAAAGGAAAATAAAAGAAAATTAAAAATTTTTCTCGCTCGCCTTCTGTTGGCTAGTGGAAAACACTTTCTACATAATAATATTTTGGTGAGAATGAGTAACATGACTATTATAAAATTAAGGAGATATTATCTTGCTTTTTCATGGAAAAGATTTGTAGTATTCTTAAAATACTAACTTTATCAGAAATGTGCTAAACTCCTTGTCTATTCATAAAGTTATGTATAACAGCTAAATATATAGCTTTTGTTTTTAGCCTTCTGCCACATTATGCTGAGTTGAAACAATATTTAAAATGTGGAAAAAAGGAAAAGGCACTCAAATGCAATTTGCTTTCTAATTTATGACAGAGACTAGACCTCACTAAAGATTTCAAAATTCAAAAGAATGAGCATGCAAATTCAAATTAAACATTTTGATTGACAATAACAACACACTAAGAAAATTTACAACAATGGAAGGAGCAAGCAAAAGTGAAAAAGACTAGATAGAAGTTGTTTAATTGTTAGCTTGGAGACCAAGTTACTCATTTCTAGTTATCTCTAATAGCTAGTTAGCCAAGCTCAACTATAAAATGAGTGCTACCCTTCACTTACAAATCACTCAAGCAATGCTTCACTTGTTTAAGAAGGCGTTTCTCTTAGATCTCTACTACTCTTCAAGTCTTTTTATTAAATATTCACTCGCATATTTGTACTTTAAGAGTGTGAGAAAATATTGCAATCTCTTAAAGGCAAATTTTTTTTACTTGATCTTTGCTTGTATTTTTATTTACTAGCTTAGGATTGAGTGGTAAGTGATACACTTGTTTAATCATTATAAGTCAGAGAATTGGTGCCTTGGTATAGAGCTTGTAAATCCTTCAGTTGTAAGGTGCCTAGGTGGTTGGCTTGGAAAAATCCTCGGATTCTGAGGTGAGATCACCTAAGTCCTTAGAAGTTTAAGTGAGAAAGGTTGTAAAAGGACTATAAGAGAATTTAGCTAGTGGATAACCCTTAAGCATTCAAATTGGTCTTGAAAGAAAGGAATAAACCAAAAAGGCATTCTTTTTAGACCATCAAATCTCTATGCATTAGTTGTATAATTCCTTTTCCTTACTCTTTTACTTCATGTGCATATAACTGTTTATCCTTATATGTGTTATTTACCTGATCTTTCATAAAAATAATTATTACTTGCTCTTTCCCACATCTCTAAAAGAAAAATGTTTCAAATATATAATTTTGGGTTAAACACAAACTCACCTCGGCTTGGAGTATTTGTCCTATCATTTAAAACTTAAAAAAATTGGGGGCTTATGCCAACCCAAGTCTTTGCCATTGTAGATGACCACATTATTGAGTTTAGCTCATATTTTAAATGATTTACAAACTAATTTTGATGATAATAGATATTTTGTATATGCTTATTGTGTTTATTTTTCAGTGAAATTGCCTAAAAGAAACTTGGAATGATCATTGAATAGTTAGTTTAGGCTTAGGAATATTATTTGCAAAGATTTAGGGATTTTTTGAATTTAGCTCAAGATTAAAAACATTTTTGGATATTATTTGCCTCAAGAATTTTGGAAAATCTCTTCAAAACATTGTGCCATGTTTTGCAAATGCTTTTTTTTTTTTGAAAAATCTTATTATGAGTTTTTAGATGAAAAGAATGCTTTGAAAAGTATTTAAAAGGCTTTAATAAAAAAAATTTCAAAACTTTTAGTTGAATATCCATTTTTGAGGGAAGAAATCAATTCCTATAGCCCAGGTGGAACAAAGGTGCTTGAAAATAGATTCCCTAGCTTTAAGTTTCAGCCTAAGGCCCTTAAACTTTGATAAAATCAGTTTATGTATGAAAAGGTTTGAGCATGAAAATCAATCATTTGCCTTGAATTTTATACAGAGAGACCTACATTCTAAAGGAATCCATTCATATTACCTCCTGAATCAATTCATAAATCAATTTGCTTGTGGTATTTAATGGCTTATTTTTGTGTCTAATGGCTTTTTCACTAAAAATACCCTTTCTAAACATTTGGAGAGCAATTCTTCATCACTTTTAGAGGTAAAGGCACTCTTTCAACTATTGAACTTTATTTGATTTTTCCATTGATTAATCTTGAGCTTATTTTGAGAAATCCCTTACCTAGTGAGATTCAATTAGTGATTTGAACTCTTGAGTTCTTACTTGTAACCTTTCATTTCTACCACTTAATTCTAGGTTTTTACAGTTAGGAAACCCTAAGTTAGTAAGAGTGAGGAATCTCTTGTTTTGAGTGCTTTAAGTGAGGAATCTCAAAAAGAATGGGTTGCTTGGGTGTTGCAACCGTTGTAAAAGTTTCTTCAAGTGCGGGGTTGAAAATCGAGCCTGTTCAAACTTAAAAAGTGGATGTATGCGTTGCAATGGATCTTCAAGGAGAAACCATTATAAAAATCTTGTGTTTGATCTTTCTAACCTTTCACTCTTTATTTTATATTCATTGTCATTCTAGTTGATATTAAGTAGTTAAAGACTTTAAGTTTGAATTGATTGTGGTAGCTAGTGAAATTGTTGATAATTTGTTTTCATATTTTTGAAAATTTGAAAAATATTGAAAGGGTTTTTGAAAATGGTTTGAAAAACCAATAAAATTCTAAAACAATTCACCCTTTTTTGATGGAATCCTGGGCTATAATTGGCATTAGTGTTTGACTCTTGTGTTAAAATGTAATCACTTCACGAGGATCTAATTTATTCCAATTATTTTAGTATTTTACCTTAATGCCCTCCATTAAACAAACCTTCTAGGTTCAATAGAAATTATTACACTTATTGGAAACAAAAATTGAAGGATTTCATTATGACAACTGACATTGATATGTGGGAAATAGTTAAAAATGGATACAATTTAACTACCAAAGTTGAAAACAATACTATGATTTTGAAACTTAGAAGTGATTAGAGTGAGGACAAGAAAAAGAAACACCTTGTTTCTATGGTTAAGTGGGTTGTATCTAATTCATTAATGCCTAATGAGTATGTGCAAGTATTCAACTATGCTATTGCAAAAAGATATGCAGGATGCTCTTGAAATTGTTCATGTAGGAACCAGCTAAGTGAAAGCCTTTAAAGTTCATACTCTTGCATCTCAATATAAGCATTTTAAGATGAATAATAGTGAATTTATCAAGGATATTGCGCAAAGATTTACTACATTGTTAATTATTTGAGTATCCTTGGTAAGAAATTTGAAAACACGGACTTGGTTCACAAAGTGCTTCACTTTTTGATTATAAAGTGGCAACCAAAAATTGCACTATTAAAGAGTCCATGAAAATTGACATGCTTACCTTGCAAGAACTCTTTGGCAACTTAGAGGAACATGAGATATAGCTCAAGAGATTCTCTAAGTCAAATGATGATGATAGGCAAAAGAAAAATCTTGCTCTCAAAGCCACCGTCACCTATGATGAAGAGGATAATGAGTTGGGAAGCTTGGATGACATTCATGACACATCCATTAAAGATGATCTAGCCCTTCACCAGAAAAGTATCAATGACTTCCAAAGGCTTAAAAGTTGGTGGAAGAAGAATGCCTTTTCTCCCCAAAAGAAATGTGAGTAAAGGAGAACAAAGTAATCAAGCTAGCCTAACTTGCTATGAGTGCAAAAAGTTGGAACATATCAAGTATGATTGCCACATGTATTTTAAAAAGTAATTAGAGAAAGAGAGAAAGAAGAACAAGTACCTTAGCAAAAAAAATTGATCTAGCAACTTGGGGTGATGATGATTTAGACTCAAATTGTGAGAAAAAGAAGGACAAAAAGGCACCATTTTGCCTCATGGCTATGGGAAACAATGACAAGGAGATAAAAGATGATGACTCTGTCCATTCTCTAGATGATGTGAATGTGATATATGCTGGACTTTGTGATGACTTGCTTAAGGTTAAAACGAATGTTTCTTTCAAAGAAAATCATCGCTTCTTTAGAAAATGATATTGAAATTTTACAAAAGGAGAATAATGATTTGTTGGAAGAAATTAAGAACACTAAGAACTCATCACAAGTTTGTGTCATTTACAAAAGTCTCAAGCCAAAAATTGAAAATATGAATAAGATGCTTGATAAATTCACAAAGGGCAAGCAAACACTTGATGTTTTGCTTGGAAGCCAAAGATGTGTTTTTAACAAAGATGAGCCTAGCGTAATTTTTGTTTTTTTTTTTTCATAAAAACTTCTTTGTTAGAGAAACCATGGGAAATCAACCTCATATGATGTATTTCTATTATGCATAAAAGGGTCATGGCATTTACTCTTGTGCTCACAAAAGGAACACTTATGTTGGAGAGAAAATGATTTGGGTACCAAAAGGATCATCTAATGGAACTAACTCTCAAAGATCGCAAAATTGATTAGGTACCCATATCTAAAGAATGATTTTCCTTTTATAGTTGTGTAGGAGATCTTGGAGCGACATATGGTTCTTAGATATTGGATGCTCTTAACACATGACTGGTGACAAGTCCAATTTTTTTTTTCTCATACCTATTGATGATGGAAACCTTTGGAGATAATGCCAAGGGCAAAATAATAGGTAAAGGTGGGGTTGTTAAGAACTCTCAATCTCACATTGAAAGTGTTTTATTAGTAAAAAGGTTCAAATATAATTTGCTTAACATTAGCAAATTTATGACAAGGGACATAAAGTCACATTTGACTCCACTTGTTACATAGTTGAGAACAAAAATGATAAGCAAATTAAGTTGGTTAGTAAAAAATACAGTAATATTTATATGATTGATATTGACAATAAGCTTGACATTGATTCTAAGTGTTTGATTAGTATGAATGATGATTCTTGGTTTTGGTATAAAAGGCTTACTCATGCAAGTATGGATCTTATTAAAAAGTTTTAAAAGAATAATATATTTTTGGTTTGCTTGAGCTTAAGTACAACAAAGATAAATTATGTGATGCATGTCAAAAGGGAAAACAAGTAAATACATCTTTCAAACCTAAAAATGTTATTTCTACATTAAGACCACTTCAACTATTTCACATAGATTTGATTGTTTCACCAAGAATTACAAGTCATGGTAGAAACTATGATGTGCTTCTAATTGTTGATTATTACTCCAGGTACACTTGGGTGTTGTTCCTTGCTTAAAAAAGTGATACCTTTCAAGCTTTTCAAGAGCTTGCAAAGTCTATTCAAAATGAAAAAGGAATAACTATTATAAGTATCCAAAGTGGTAATGATAGAGAATTTGAAAATCGTGACTTTACTTATTTTTGTAATGAGAATGGAATTGAGCATAACTTCTTTTCTCTAAGAATCCCTTAACAAAATGGTATTGTTAAGAGGAAAAATAGGTGTTTAGAAGAAATGACAAGAACCATGCTCAATGACAGCTCTTTCCCTAAGTCATTTTGGGTAGATGTGGTAAACAATGCTTGTTATATTATGAATGGAGCCTTGATAAAGCTCACTCTTAAAAAAAAACCTAATGTATTGTACAAAGGGAGAAAAACCTAATGTATCACATCTTCATATCTTTGGTTGCAAATACTTTATACTTAACAATGACAAAGACAATCTTAGAAAATTTGATGAAGCCATCTTTATTTGGGTATTCTTCCTCTAGCAAAGCGTTTAGAGTTTTTAACAAAAGAACTTTGCTAGTAGAAGAATCCATTCATGTTGCTTTTGGTGAAACTACTTTCCATATGCATAAAGTTGATGATGATGATAAGCAAGTAGATGCTTGGCTTTCTCAAAGGGACTCAACTTCTCAATAAGAAAGAACAGAAAAGGAAAAAGGAGACAAAAAGACAAAGATGATCAAGAGCCTTTTACTATGGACATCTCTAATGAAGAGAGGATTCGTGGACCACAAAGAGAATGGAAGATCAAGAAGAGTCATCTCATTAATTAAGTCATTGGTGATGTATTTCAAAGGGTGACACGTAACACTTTTAGAAATATTTAGGGTCATTTAGTTTTTCTTTCTCAAATTGAATCTTAAGACATTGATGAGGCTATAAATGATGAATATTGGATCTTAGCAATGCAAGATAAATTAAATCGATTTGAAAGAAATGAAGTTTGAGAACTTATGCTAATATCTGATGATTATACTATTATAGGAACCAATTAGAAAAAGCTTCATTGTTAGAAACAAGCTTGATGGTTGTAATAGGTTACAACCAAGACAAAGGCAATCATTTTGATGAAGCATATGCACTGGTAGCTAGATTAGAAACAATTAGGATGTTATTAGCATATGCTTGCATGAAAGGTTTTGTGCTTTATCAAATGGGTGTCATAAGTGCATTTTTCAATGGGTTAATTATAGAAAAAGTGTATAATCAACAATATCAAGGTTTTAAGAGTCATTTCTTTCCTAATCATGTTTATAAGCTTAAAAATGCTCTTTATGGTCTTAAATAAGCTCCTAAAGCTTTGTATGAGTGATTAAGCAAATTTCTTATGAATAATGACTTTGTTAGTATAGATATCTTAGAGACAATTGGTTGTAATGATATGGATACTACATATCTTAGCATATTAATAAACATAATGTTTTAGGTTCTTTATCAATTTAGTTTTAAATACATACACATATATATATATATATAAATGTTTTGATATATGTATACTATATTGGATAAAGTCCTTAAAATATGATTGTGTATAAATAAATTACAATTGAGATTGTAATTATGAGATAATTTATACATATAATTATTTTTCTATATATCCTTACTTGTTGAATAATTAAATAAATAGGATATCAATTATTTATGAGTAAACTAGTATATGTTATGTCATATTCTTTTAGAAGAATACAGTAATCTCATACACTATTTGATATGTTGATATTTAGATAAACATATGGGTAAATGTTATAGAACATATAACTAGATTGACCCGGTATAAGAAACTATATGGAATGTTACCATGTGTCAATGGACTTTTCATGTGGAAGGTAATGTAAGTGCTCCTTAGACTCAAGATTAACATAGTATCTTATGTATGGAGTCCTATACTTTGATTTTACTCTAAGCTTGTACTTTTAAAAAGTAGATATGAATAATTTTGATGCACCACAAATTACATGAAGGTAGTGATTGATCAAAAAGAATTTATCCTCCTTAGTAACAAGGAAATATATTCAAAAGATATTTTGACATTTGTGCTATGATCAAAATTATAGGTCTATGTATTGATAATGCATAAAAGGAATTTTATCTATAATCAATTATCAATACAAAAATGGAGTTTTATGTGTGAATGATTGTAAAATAGCATATAATCAAACATATACTAAAGATTAGATGTTTATATTAGGGTTGACACTTGGACCATACCTTAAGTCCAATATGAATATTAAAATATGAAAGGATTGAATTGTACACTAACATCTTATCATGAAAGGTTTGGATTTCCACAAATCTATTCTTAGCATTTTGGTGATTATGATGCTTTGCTAGAAACCAATCATGACTTATGAATTTATTTGTATAATTTAGGAAAATTGTGTTTAAATTAAAAAGAGTTTTAATTGAATTAAGCTTATAGAAGTTTATAAATAAATTCACTACTAACATGCATGGCCATCTAATAGGTTACATACAATAGAATCTTTTTGATCCAAAGTCAAAGAAAAGTTAGAATGCAAAATGTTGTGAATTCAAAAGTTCAATTAGTGAATATCTTGGAGCTTCGAAATGATTAATTAAGTGTTCTAATATGATCAGAAGTGTGAATTAATTAATGATTTAATAATTCTAACAGATATTACAATTATTAAATAGTAGTAAATTTTTAATGTTAATATTTGAATATTGTAGAATATTCATATTAACCCTGGAAGAGATCATAAATAGAAAAATGGTTCCACACTTTGAAAATTATTTTTCAAACAATTAGAGAATGATCATAAAAAGAGTTTATAAGTTTGGACTTAAAGAAAAAGCGTTTATTGTTATTGGACACAAAAAGGGTGCATGAGGTTAATAAGTGTGGACTCTTGGGCTAAAGGAGCTACATGACGACATAAGCAATAGGAAACCCTAGCTTGTGTGTCACTTATGTTTGCTCCCCACTCTTGTGCTCCAATCTCTTTTATTTAAATGAGTGAGATACCAACCTTCACAAATATGCAAGACACAAACATGAATAACAACCCTAACAAATGTGTAAGACACAAACAAGAACAACAACCCTAACACATATGTTGTGCACCAACTTTGTTTGTGTGATCTCACTTCTTATCTATTTTTTGTATTCAAATACTAACCTTATCCTAGTAAATTTGTGATTCCTTACAGAGCTAACACCTCTTAAGCTGAATGGCTAAATTTCCTACTCTATTTGTTACATAAACTTGGTAGAGGCTTTGAATTAAGCATTGGAGGGGGAGAAAAGGAGAACATGCAAGAGTCACTGTCATGACCCAATCCCTAGGTCCGTGACCGGCGTAGAAGATCGCCCGTAGGAGACCTCCTACAAGCCTAACTGTACATTTTGACCCTTAA
>JANHAO010026809.1:0-11021 GCA_026873985.1 Saraca asoca | reverse complement strand
TGATTAGGCAATGCCTAACTACACTTCCAGAAATGCCCAATCCAAGCCTTTATAGCTCCTCATGGATAGAGTCACGTTTGACTTGATTAAAGCATAACCTTTTATGTAAAAGATATCCCATAATCTCAAGTCATAGGATCAGTCATGCGACCATCACTTGGAGATTTACTAATGACGTAGCTCCATATAGTATCTCTAAACGGGTCAGACAAGATCACGATTATCAGTTACGTTTCTCCAAACTAACTGAGTAATGTCTACGTGTGTATTCCGATGCAACTCGCTTGCATCTTAGCCTGTGAGGTTGACTGCCATCAAATGAGGAATACCACATCATCTAGTCTTAACAGATCTTGATAGTGCCCAGGTATCAAATTTGGACTAGTGTCATTTTAGTGCAGAAGTTTACATCATTAACAATCACACTCACAATCCCATAACCCCTTATAGGATTGATTGATTGAATTAACTTCTCACCATGAACTTCATCTTATTTATGCATGAATCATAAATATGATCACAATATGCAATCTAAGATGAATATTCAACCTTTAATATCCAAATCCACAGATCGCTTAGTCATGGATGCAATAGAGCCCAATTAAATTAACTCTAGGGCATCTATATTCAACTAACAGCATCTTCCCAACTATTCTTAGAGACATACCCTAGATGTGGCTTAGGAGTCTCTCAACCCATAGCATTCATAGTTAGGAAGAATGCCAAAGAAGATTTATCAATCAGTATAGAGCACTAAGAAGGTAGCTTGCACCATCCTGCCACCTCGCAATGATCTTTCAACGGAAAAATAAGTCACTGAAAGACTATATCACTCAATTCATGCACGAGGTTAACAATATAGACAGCCTCTCAGATGAAAGCATTCTAACAGCGATCGCAGTAGGACTTCGTAAAGATGGTAAACTGTATAAAAGTATATACAAGTCTCTAGTGAGGGACTTGGGTGATTTCTATGAATGAGTTACCAAAGAAATCAGGTAGGAATAAACTTTTGGCCCAAGGAAGTCCAACTTGAAGGATGAGGCGAATAGCTTTAATCAGAATAAAAGAAGGAGCAATGCCGGGAACAGTAAAGAGAGTCACAAGGGTGGCTCTGACTATCAATCTGTAAGAAAGGCTAGAAGTGAGCGACCTCAGCTTCAAGGCTGCCATGATCACTACAGCATCTTAGTAGATACTCAGGATAGGATTTTTACGACAAAGAAAGATAGGGAGAATTTCAGGGAAACCTGACCTTATAAGGACTCCCAACAGGCACAAGAACAAGAACAGTTTTATGCTTATCATAATGAAGTTAGGCACAACACTTTAGACTGCTGGGCACTAAAAGATGCAATTGAAGATCTAATTAAGAGAGGTCACTTGAGAGATTATGTGGTGCGACCTGTAGATCGCGACCTCAGCAGTCCAAACAACTAACACAGTAGCAGCATCGTTAGACTCTTAAGCAAGAGGAGATGCCCCCAGTAAGAACAATATTCACCATCCACAGTGGACCTCACATTGCAGGTACCTCACATCATTCACATGAGCATTATGTGTAGGAGGTAAACCATGTCCTACTTACTGGTCATGGTGAATTTGAGAGACTTGTTAAGAAAGCAAGGAGAGCCTCAAATAATATTACTTTCACAAATGAAGATGCATGAGGAATATGCTCTCCCCATAATGACGCGCTGGTCATTCGAGCCAGAATTGGTAATGCCGAGGTGCGAAAGATAATGATTGATATTGGCTGCTCAGTAAACGTTATGTATAAGAAATATTTTGACCAAATGGATTTAAGCACGAACCAGATAAAGCTTTCCCTAGAGCCCTTTTATGGATTTACAAGAGATGCAATACTACTAGTGGAGAAGATCAAGTTTCCCTTACTTTTACAGATTTAGATCGCCAAGCCACAGTCGTAGTAGATTTTCTGATTATAAATTGTCCCTTGATGTATAATGTGGTGCTAGGGCGACCTATAATGAATGACCTGAATATGGTCACGTCAACCAGAATACTCACCATCAAATTCTCGACCCCCAATAGAGTTGGACGTGTGTGAGGTAAGCAGTACACAACTAGATGCTACTATAAGAATGGAGTTAAGTTAGGAGTAAAAGGGAAAAAGGTTAACGTAGTTTCTAGTAGAGAACAACAAATTGGAAGCACAACAGGGGTTAGCCACAATCTCAACCCCCACAAGGTCGATGTCAAAAAAGCAACTGGTCTAATAGAAGAGCTTGAAGACGTAAGGGTCAGTGAAGCAAATGTTGAGAGATGCCTTAAGCTAGGAAAAAATTTGTCTCGGATGTAAAGACCCAGCTAGCTGAATTCTTTAAGGCAAACTTGGACATATTCACCTAGAACTATGAAGACATGGTGGGAATTGACCCTGAAGTCATGTTGCACAAGCTTAACATGGACCTTTGTCATAAGCCAATGCACCAAACAAGGAGACCCATGACAACTGAGCGTTATATCACTCTTAAAGAAGAAGTGGATGAGCTTTTAGCTAACAAATTTATCTGGGAAGCCTATTATCCAACTTGGGTGGCAAACCCTATGCTCGTGAAAAAGAAGAAAGAAAAGTGGAGAACTTGCATTGACTTTACAGACTTAAATAAAGCTTGTCCGAATGATAGTTTTCCCTACCAAGGATTAATTAGCTCGTAGATGTAACTATTCATCACCAGCTTCTTAACTTTATGAATACTTACTCAAGATACAATCAGATCCCCTTGCACCTACAAGATGAAGAGCATAACTCATTTATCATTGATCATGGACTATATTGTTATAAGGTGATGCCTTTTGAACTGAAGAATACAAGGGTAACTTATCAGTGATTAGTAAACATAATGTTCGAAGAACAGATTACAAAAATAATAGAGTTGTATGTAGATGATATATTGGTGAAGTCTGAGTAGGTCGCTAACCATGTGCACAATCTTAAGGAAATGTTTGAAATTCTAAAAATTATCAGATGAAGCTGAATCCACACAAATGTGAGTTTGGGGTAGCTTCTGGAAAATTCCTTAGTTTCATGGTTAATAATAGAGGAATTGAGACAAATCTTGAAAAAATTAAAGCACTTGTTGACATGAGGACTCCTACCAAAATCAAAGATATTCAAAGCCTTAATGGCCAGGTTGTAACACTTAGTAGATTTATCTTCAAAGCGATGGACAAATTCGTCCCCTTCTTTGATACACTGAAAAAGGAAAAACACTTTGAATGGATCGAGTAGTGCGAGGTCACTTTTCAGCAATTAAAGGAATACATGGGCCAAGCTCCACTCTTGTCCAAACCAAGGGATGGCAAGAAACTCATAATTTACTTAGGGATATCTCAACACGCCCTTAGTGTAGCCCTTATATGAGAAGAAGGTTGAACATAATTTTCGATTTACTATGTAAGCAAAAGATTGCTAGATGCTGAAATGAGGTGTTCACTAATGGAAAAGCTTGTTTACTACCTCATGATTGCATCTAGGAAGTTGAACTCTATTTTCAATCACATAGCATCAAAGTACTCACATAATACCCACTAAGGTAGATTTTGCAAAAGACGGATGCCTCAGGTCGTGTACTTAAGTGGGTAGTCGAGCTAGCTCAGTTCAACACTAAATATAAGCTAAGACCAGTAATAAAAGGGCAAGCTTTAGCAAATTTTATTGTAGAATTCATAGGCCCTACAAAAGAAGAGATAAAAACCCCAAAGGCTCCATACTGGGAATTGTTTGTTAATGGTTCTTTAAGTGAATAGAAAGCTGAGGTAAGAGTGCTTCTTATTAGCTCAGAGAAGCATAAAATTCTCTGGGTACTAAAATTCAGTTTTCAAGCCACAAATAATGAAGCAGAATATGAAGCATTATTGGTAGGGCTTTATCTAGCAAGAGAAGTGCTGGCCAAAAACCTAAAGATATTTAGTGACTCTTAGTTTATGGTTTGTCACATATGAGGTGAATACCAAACAAGGGGATCAAAGATGGCCATTTACCTACAAAAATTTTAGGAATTGCTTGGCTCTTTCTAACAATATGAGGTCAATCAGATCTTGCGAGCTCAAAACACCTATGTAGATGCATTAGCTTGCTTGGCTATGACAAAGGATGCAAATTTCTTGGGGGCAATCTCGGTTGAGTTCCTCCCATCACTAAGTACAAAGTAGAAAGACACTGTAATGGCAATTGTTGTAGCACAAAATTTATAGATGAGTTCAATTCTAGATTACTTATGAAATGACAAGTTGCCACATGACAAGTTAGAAGCATGTCGCATACAAGCTTGGGCAGCTAGATATTGCATTTATGACAACATGCTGTATAAAAGGGGATTTTCAACTCCACTCCTAAAGTGCATAAATGGTCATGATTGTGAAACCATCCTAAAGGAAATTCATGCTAGTCATTGTAGGAATCATGCTGCGGGCTGTTTCTAGCTCAAAAGACACTCCGATAAGGATTTTATTAGCCCACAATGAAACAAGATGTCGTTGACCTTGTGAAGAAATGTGATAAGTGCCAAAGGTTTGCCAAAGTCCCAAGAGCTCCACAGCCTACCTACAGCAAATGGTCAATTCATGACCTTTTGCAATTTAGGGCATGGACCTGATTGGACCACTCTTAACTGGCCACTGGCAATGCAAGCATGCAGTGGTAGCTGTCAATTATTTTACTAAGTGGGCAGAGGCAAAGGAATTGGTAGAAATCTCTTTTACAAAAATTGAAAATTTTGTATGGACTAGTATTATTTGCAAGTTTAAAGTCCTTCAGCAGATTATGATTAACAGCGGGACCTAGTTCAACAGCGAGTAGTTCATCAAGTTCTACAACGATCTCAAAATTAAGAAGAGTTTCTCAATTATAGACCATCCTCTAGCCAATAGGCAAGTTGAGGCTATTAACAAGATCATCAGGTGAATTTTGAGGACAAAGCTGGAGGCCAAGAAGGGAGTGTGGATAGACGAGCTACAAAAGGTACTTTGGGCTTACAGAACCACAGCTCACAGTACCATAGGAGAAACTTCCTTCTCAATGGTTTAATCCTGAGGATAATAATCAATTACTCGCTGCAAACTTAGATCTCATAAAAGAGACTAGAGAAATAGCTCACCTAAGAATTGTGACTTATCAGCCCAGAGTTGCAAAGTATTACAATAGAAGGGTTCAAGTTTGGAAATACAAAATTGGTGATCTCGTACTATGCTTTATCCTTTTTGGAGCTTGTAAGGCTAATGATGGAACTCTAGGTCTGAATTGAGAAGGCCCATACATAATCAAGAAAGACTTAGGCAATAGAGCTTATCACTTGGCAAATATAAATGGAGTCAAATTCCCATGAGCTTGGAATGCAGAACATCTATGACCATATTATCAATGAATTTTTAGTTTGCCCTCCCAATCCTGTAAAATCATTCAGGAATTAATAAAAGCACCTAAGTTTCTTCTTCAATCTTTTTCTTTATCTTTATGCTTATTAATTTCTAAATAGATTTTCAATAAAAGTAATATACAAGAAGCGAGCTATTTTTAGAAGAGCTATGATTTGCTAGCTGAAACCCATTCAACTCGGCCTAAGAATCATCGTTTACGGCTTATCAGACATTCAACTGAGGCGCGACCTGTCGAACATTCAACCTGACGAATATACATTCTCTTGCTTGATGAATAAACATTATCATGATCGGCCTAATGAATATACATTATTTTACTTGATGAATATACATTGTCTTGCTTGATGAATATACATTGTCATGGTCAAACTGACGAATATACATTATCTTGCTTGATGAATATACATTATCATGGTATGCTAGCTAAGGCACATCTCTCATGCAACCTACCTCAACACTTAACTCAAGCTAATTAAGGCATAGCTCTCATACGACCTACCTCAACACTCAACTCATGCTAATTGAGGTGTAGCTCTTATGCGATCTATTTAGGCACTTAACTCATGCTAATATGAGGCATAGCTTTCATGCGACCTATCTAGGCACTTAACTTGTACTAATCTGAGACATAGCTTTTATGTGATGTTCCAGGGCATTCAACTTGGCTTATTTCCTTTAAGTCATGATTTCTTAACTTAGGTTCACTTATATTAACATATGAGTTATCATTTGCAACCTACTGAACATCCTACTTTACTAATGTTTGTTGAAATCATGGTTTGCCAGCTGAGGTATTATATGCATCCTACTGAGGATTCAACCATGAAAACTATGAAGAATCAAGTACGAATATTATATATAGTTCAGTGAAACCTTATACAGCAAGGTAAATATACATGATAAAGTTCAAAAGCAAAACTAAAAAATTACAAGATCATGACTTACAAAGGAGACTGGCCCTTAGTGGTTGAACTCTTATGGCCTGGAGGGTTGACATCTGGGGCGAGCAAGTCATCCATCATTTGATCATTAGTTGCTTCCACAACCTGTGAGCTATTCTCTTTTTAAATAGTGCCCTTAACAAAAGAAACTCCACCTTTGGGCTACGTATCCTCATTGAGAGAAGCTACTTTCTCTTCTTCCTCAAAGCCCTTGATAGCCTCAAGAACGTTCCCACCAAAGAAGGAGAAATCCAACTCTATGTGCTTTTCCCATAAGGTGAATAAGAACTCCATGGCAGTATCTTCTTCTGCTTGCATTACTAGCATTGTAGTCTCCATCTTAGCTCAAGCAGTCTCCTCCTTTGGCAGAGCAACTTCATTCCTGGCCACCGCTTTCTCCTTCTTAGCAATCTCAGCTTGTAGCACTGTCGTATCTAGCTCATCTTTCACTCTTGCTAGCTCATCAATTACTTTATTAAGGTTTAAAGTAAGGCTAGATTTGAAAACCTCGGGGTTTGCTACCTCACAAGATAGAGCTTCCTTAACTTTTTTCTTGGAAGCTTTGGCATTGCTTGTATGTCTTTCAGCTCCAATGCCTTAGCTTTTGTAGTGGCTAGATCGCCTGCGAGCTTCTCTTTGTCTTCCTCCCAAGCTAGGAGCTTGCCCCTCAGCTTTACTGCCCCCAGTATGCTCTGAAAAACCAAACAGTGAAGTTAGCTTACAAAGTGGCAAAAGGACAAAAGTGAAAGGATTTAACTTACCAGTATTTCATGATGAGCTATATAGCCTATCAAAGCCTTATCAGACATCTCCGACTCCAACACTTTGGTGCGAGGTCCCACGATCACATCTACATTTTCTTAGAGGAAGTCAAAATATTCCCTCATCTTTGGGTGAAGGCCGTCAGGTCACTCTTTGATCTCGACTTTAGATGCTACTTCTTCCATAGCACCGACAACCTTCTTTCCCTTATCTATTCTTTGCTTTTTGGCAAGGGGCTTAGACAGGGATGGGACCTTGATCGCCTTGACTGCCTTAACCACCTGAGGCTGTAAGGTAGGAACCAACATCTGTGAGGTCACTATTGCTATGGCCAAAGAAGATTCATTTATAGTAGTAGGGGCTGCAGCAGTAATAGGAGTTGATGAGGTTGCTATAATAGTAGAGTCAATAGACCAAACACGAGACTGAGGCATATGAAGGTTCAACTTCACCATATCTTAGTACTCTTGGAAGTTTGCTAGACCAACCTCCCTAATTCAGTGAGCTCTAAGGTCTGTATTTATGTAAAAAAGCTCAACATTCAAAGTTGGAGTGAGTTTGTGCGAATGCAAGAGATCCTCGTCGAATTTGAGATCATTTTTGAGGTTGTCTATAGCAGTGAATTGGCCCAGCACTTCAACTTCCTCAGCCCCTAATGTTGGTTGCTCTTTACAAGCTCTTTCTGCAAAATGAAACAACAAAGTTAGACCAGAAATAAAGGATATAAATTCATGCAAGCTCATACATCTTCAGCTCCCTCACCAGGAGTAATGATGAAGCCAAAATTCCAAAGATGACACAGGGACAGGCAAAAGATATAAAACCAGTGGATCTTATAGTTCTCCACATTAGATTTGGCCTTAGCATCACCCTGCGGCAAAATCTTCTTATATTTGGCCTACTGAGCTAAGAGATAATAAATCAAATCTTACAAATCCATGCTCTTGATGTTATAAAGATAGCAAAGGACCCTTGTAGATGGTGGTGTGAGATTATTCCTCTGATAAACAAGTGCAAGGGAGGTGAGTAGGGAGTAAGAATTTGGGGTTAGCTGGAAGAGGCAAAACCTTAATTTATTCAACAACTCAATAATATAAGGGTGAACTGGGAACCTAAGCCTAGCATTGAGGTGGTGAGTGTTGATCGCAACAAATCCCAGAAGAGGATAAACTACATGGTTGTCAGGAAAAGGTGTCATAATACTAATGCCCTTGGGAAAATGATATGTTTCAGTTATGCTTCTAAACTCGAGCTGAAGCCATCTACACAAGAAGAAAGAATGGTCAGGTTACTACAAGCAAGACCATACCTAAAAAACTAAGAGTTTCCTATGTAATAGGCCATACACGCCTCAGATCACCACATATAAGACCCAGACTGTCCAATACATGGGGGGCTTGATCAACAAAGCCTATCAAGTCCCTAGACCTAGGGAAATAGAAGGCTAAATCCTATAGTCTACAGGCCCAAAACCAATAGGCAAAGTCTTTGGCAATGAACAAACATACACCATCAAACTAGGACGCAAAATACCAAAAACCCACAGAGTCGGGCATTCATAAAATGTAGAAGCTTAAAGTCTAAGAAAGCTTATTGTATCAAGAAGAATGAGATGAGTTCTGAGAAGAAATAGTGAGCAAGACCAGTCTTTGGTAATTCGAATTCAAAATGCTTGATGGCTAACTTGATGAAGCCGGAGAGCAAGAATGGTGGTGATTGTTCGAGAACTTCAGAAACAAGCAAAATGCATAACGTCAATTTTCAAAAGTAGAGGGAAAAAGAATTTTCTCACCTTATATAGGTTGAATAGCCCTATTATTTAATCTAAAGACTAATTAACTGCCCTCGATCTGATGATCCAGTGAATAATAGGGCTCAGACATTGCCACACTAACGATTATTAAAACATTAAAAGTGATAATGATGGTACAAGTAAGCTAAATGATGAAACAAAAGTTTAAATGATGGCATAGCTTATCGCAATCACCAGCTTTTACTAGCGACCTACAGCTCCTAATCTGTAGATCGCACTAAGAGTTAGGAGCTAATGTTATAGGTATTTTTAGAACCATGAAAATAGGCCAGTAAAAGTCTAACGGATAGGCCCGACTAATAAAGGCTCAGCTCAAATAGGATTGAGGTTACTGAAGAAAGACATCAGGTCACTAAGTGCGAGCTTAAATAGCTGGTCAAAGGTTAGCAGCAGTCTCAGGTTGTTAAATCTAGCCCACAGGTCGAAGTACGCTCACTGTGGTTAAACTCAAGAAATGACCAACTTGCATGGGCAACTTACGGATGACAACTCGCAGGAACCAACTTACAATTAATTTATTATTTTTCCTTTTTTAGAAAACGTCAGGATTGTACATTCCTACAACTATAAATAAGGGTTGAAATTATTGTACAGGGGAGGAGCAATTTTGGATTGAGAGGACCTTTAGAAAGAAACTGATACTCTAAGAAAATAAAGAGCATTTGCAACTCTGCAGAATATAAAGATCCAACACTCAACAGATACAAAAAACTCTATCAAAACAAACAAAAAAATACAATAACTATAGACGTAAGGATTGATTGACTTTATCCAAATCACATTAAAAATCTCTGATGTCTCACTACTCTTTTTCTCTCCTTTTTCACCCTTTTTACACTATCGATTTGCAGTTTAGGGTGACAGAATCTGGGTTGACTGAAATCACATGTCAACACCACATTTTATAGGAAATGAAACTTTTTTACATTAACAAATATGATTTTATAAAAAAAAGTATTATTATAAATAATATGCTTCTTATAATTTGTTTGTAAAATATTTCATTTAGATAATTGGAGTTAGGATTTTGATGAATCACCTTTGAGTTTTGTGTGTTATTATATATGTGATCATTAATAAAGTGACCTAAGAAATGGAAGAGGGGTGAAGAAGCAAAAAACAAGAAATTTAACAAAATGGAGAAGCAATCTAGAAAGGTAAAACTTGTAACGTGAATCAAAAGCAAGAGATGGAAATTCAGAGTGTACAAGGGTCAAAGTGCATAATTGGCCAGTGTATAATTACGTGTTTTATGACTATGTGTCGATGGGTTGATGCCATCGAAACTTGTGTAATTAGTGATCCCAAGGGTTGCCATAATGACACAGCAAGCATGAGATTAGTAGACGCATGTAATACAAATTCTACTTCTTAATATCAAAATCATACAGCTTCACCGCAAGCCCTAAAGGTCTTTCCGCCGAAAGGGAAATTTTTAAGGGACTAAATCCACGACCGGCAGCTTTATGAAATTCTCGAAACCTATGAGCTTCAATAGAAAATTTACAAAGAAATATGGAGCATACTGATACCTCCTCGCAGTGGGAGCTACCATTGTCAACAAAGTGCATTATAGATGTTCAAGTTTCATAGTTATCGGAAACTTATGGGATACAAGAGTGTGAAATGAATAAATTAGATTTACAGAGATGTATTTAATTTAGAGTTTTAAAGATTTTTATAAATTTTTTTTAAGTGAATGATTTTTATAGAGTTTATGAACTTTTATTAACTTTTGTAAACTTTAATGATTTTCATAAATTTTTATTTTAAAAGACTTTTATTGACATTGATAGACTTTTATAGATTTATGAATGATTTTTATAAGTTTTTGTAAACTTTTTTATAATTATTTTAAAAAAATTTCATAAATAGTTTAATAAATTTTAATTCACTTCTAATTTTATATACACTTTATAAGTTAATAAAGCTATATTTCTCATATCAAAATATTTTCTTAAAAGAATTTAAAAAATATCTTATGTTTATGAAATTAGACAAAGCATCATGCTTCTATATTTGATAATGTGGATAAGTTTCACTAAACATAATTCATTTTGATGATGAAACATATATTATATTCTATTTGATAAAGGAGTTAA
>JANHAO010026808.1:0-10995 GCA_026873985.1 Saraca asoca | reverse complement strand
CACCCATCTTCTTGGGCATCTTGTTCGTTTAGGGTTTTAACGCTCACCTTATTGCCAAGAATTTGATCGCTTCAGCTCAGAACAGCAATCTGTTTGCGTAACTATGATTGCTCAGCAACAGAAGATAATAATTCCACAAGGAAATATTTGTAGTAGCTCCTACGGTTATGAATGAATAAAAATAAAAAGAATAATCCAGAATTCGCCAGTCTAGACTCTAGAAGGTCCTCTTGGCGAGAAATAAATCTTTACTCTATTTTTACCGTAATTATTCCAAAAGTCCTTGGTATTAATGGATAAATGAAAATTTGCATACATTCCTACGTTTCCTGCTGAAAATGACAAGCTAAATGAGATGATCTAGACTAGATGTGTGAGAAAACTGTCAATGGGCTTAGGCCCATTTGATGTTAATGGCATTTATATTAGATTGTCCATCTATTCGAATTACTCTTGTCGGCTTATGTGCCGAATTTGAATATTTTAGGCTTGTTTTATTGACGAGATTGCACGAATTGTCCGTTGCGGACCAGATGCAATTTTTTTTTTTAAAAAATACATTCACATTGTTAACTTTTAATGAAATTATCTGAATTTCTCCTTTATTTTCAATATATATATATATACATACATGTCTTGAAACATAAAAAAAAAATCAACACAGAATTTTTGAAAAATAAAAAAATATTATATTTAAATTCAAATTTAAATTTTTATCAATAAAATGATGGAAAAACATAATTACATAGTCAAATTAAATAATATAAAATATTTTAAATATCTAAGGATAAAAAATATATTTTAATTAAATTTAAGCAATTAAAAAAATATTGTACTTTCTCAACCTTTCATTTTTTTGGTATAGGTTGACTATAGTGAAATTGAAATAAATTAGATGGATCGACATAGGAGTTACGATAGTTAATAAATATAGTTGAAGTAAATACACATATCAAACACACGATGAACAATTACCTTATTGTTTTATTTTAAATTTTATCTTTTGATTTTTTTGGGACATATGTCCATTTCTCTATAGGCCAATTTTCTTGCATAGATATTCAAAGAAATTGGTCATGATTCTTATAAATAGTGTATCAACCCACTAACGAAGGATCATCTTTTTTTTTTTTAATAACCACTCAACTTACTAAAATACGCTCGATGTTATTTGTGATGTTAAGCTACATAATTAAGTGCACTACTAATCCTCTAGTTTATAAGAATTCCCACACTCTTATACTTGTAATTTCATGTATCATTATTGTGTCTTTTGATATAATTTATAACTATATGGAATAAAATTTTTATATTTTGTTGTTTTCAATTGTATTGCTTCACCTGGAGATCTTAGAAGACCAGAGCATTGCCTGTTTGCTATGAAGGATCCATCTTGGAGTCATAATTTCTAGCCTACAAAATTTGACTTGAAACAAATTGGTATGTCAGGTGGGACACAATTAAGGTATTCTTAATATCTAATCTTATATAATTCTTAGAAGTAGTACTATTTTATTAGGTAACTCTGAAAGTATATCTACTATAGCTTTACAAAGTGGCCTTTAAAATGAGGAAAGATGTATCAAAATTGAAAATGTTGGTAATACTATTGGTTATGTTAAAATTGTGGTTGTTAATGACTAGCATAATCAAAATAATACGTAAAGAAATAATCAAACTCATAACCAAAATAGAAAGGATCAACAAAAAATGCTAAATAGAAACCAAAATAACAATAATAATAACAATTCAATTGATCAAAATGGACCATAGGATGATAGTAGACCAATACTTGGAGCAAATGCCTTATGACATGCCATATGTCCCACACATGGATCAAAATTAATATGGAAATCCATCTGGTTTAATCCTAAAAATGTTGTTATTTTTTGGCAGCAAATGGATGAAAGTAATCATGATATGGTCTATATGATGTTGAAACAGATTGTGACCATACTTCAACTAATGCTAGAAAATGAAGGATGAAAATGAAACACATCTGGCTGAACTTAAACTTGGCCCTTCATATGTTTGTCCTTTATTAAAAAAATGTTAAAATTAAAGATAAAATGGACAATATAAACAAGAATAATTATTCTTTCAACATAAATAAAACAGATCAAATTTTCAACATCTTTTGAAAGATAAACAATTAAAATTATCTAACGGCCATAGGATTTTGACTAAGGAAGAAGTCAAAGATAAAAAAAATACTACTAGTATCATAACATGTTTGATCATACTATTAATAATTATATGTGTTTCAGGGACATGATTGAGAAAGCTAACAAGCAAGGATGCCTTTATTTGCTGATAAAGGAAAAAAGATGATAATTGATGAAGATCCTTTCCTAAAAAGTGTGAATTATGCCAAACCCTTCGAGTTAAGCGAAGTGAATGTGGTTGAGGTGAACTTGGTAACATTAATGAATATGATGACCCTTTAGATACACCTTTTACACCTGAAGCTTACCTAGAGTAAGGTGGGCTAAATTTAGAATTTTTTAAAAGAATCGATATTGAAGGCAAGATAGTAAAAATGTGTCATAGATGTGAGAAATATTATAATAAGGTAAGTCTTATTTGTCAATTTAAGAGAGCACAATAAAATAGACTTTAAGGAACAAGAAAATGCCGAAAAAACTGTTTCGACTGTGTGAAGGGGTATAATTGTCAGAAGAGAAGACAAAAAGAAAGAAAAAATAAGAGAAGTCAAAAGAAAATGATATACGAAAGAAAAGTCATTCTTTAAAAGAATTGACTTTGATTATCAAAATTAGTTGAACAAAAGAGAAAAATTACTTTAACTCAAACTCGAGTACCTCATGGAGACATGCTTAGGGAAAAATGGATAACCAATGAACCAAAACTAAGTAAGAAACAAATGTGGAAGTTTAGAATTCCAAAAGGGCAAAACAAATGGTACAACATAATTATTAGCCTTCACCTCTAACCAGGAATGTAAAAACAAGCTACTTTTTAGAAAAAGACAAAAAATTAGTTGATATTTTAATCAGATTCCATCAGACCCTAAAAATTCAAGTGGCACTAAGAAAGAGGAAGAGAAAAAAGCTTCAATGCAAAGACAAGTTACTTTTAGAAGATGATAAAAAATAGGCTCATATTTTGATCAAATTCTATGAGGCCTTAGAGAGTCAAGTGACACTAAGAAAAAGGAAGAGAAAATGGAATTGGCAAAATAGTTGAAAACTAAACATCAAAAAATGGAGATTGACATAGGATGTGTTTTGCTAATTAATATTGCTGTAAGTTCTGAACAAGATTCAGCTGATAATTTCTATGCTGAAAATAATTGTAATGAAATAGTCGTTTTATACAAGAATGCCTATACTTTCTTTGAAATGCTAATAAAGCAAATGAAAACTCATTTGCGACTTTTGCATATAAAAGCACATTTCGATGGCCGAACAATAAATCACATTTTGGTTAATGGTGGTGCTTTTACGAATTTAATGTCAATATTAACTTTCAGATGTGCTGGAGTGATAGGAACATTTGAATAGGTGATGATGCCTTTTGGTTTGAAGAATGCATGAGCAACTTATTAAAGGGATATGAACATAATTTTTCATGACTTAATCGGAAAAACAATGGAAGTGTATATTGATGATGTAGTAGTTAAAGCTTAATCTCATGAAGAGTAAAAAATTTGATCCAAGCCTTTGAACACATGCATCTAAACAATCTAAAGATGAATCCTTTGAAATTTTCATTTGGTGTTTTTGCATGTAATTTCTTAGGATTCTTGGCTCACCAAAAAGGGATTGAAGTTGATAGAAACAAGGCCAAAGCAATTCTAAAGACTGTTGTTCCAACAAATAAGAAAGAATTGCAAACTTTTTTGGCAAGGTAAATTTCCTTCAACGTTTTATTTTCAATTTATTTGGTCGAATGAGAATATTTTTACCTTTGTTAAAATTCAAGACATAAGAAGAATTTTGTTGGAAGGAGTGCCATCAATAGGTATTTGAAGACATCAAATGATATTTAATGTCACCCATAATGATGTCATTTCCAATGTTTGGAAAGTCACTTAAACTTTATGTTTCAGCTTTTAACAATGTAATTGGATGTTTTTTAGCCCAAAATAATAAAATAGGTTGAGAAAAGGCTCTCTTTTTTTCTTTCTAGGGTTTTAAATTTTATAAAACAAAAATATTCAACAATGAAAAAAATTATGTCTATCTTTGTATTATTCTTGTGCAAAGTTATGTTACATTTATTGCTAACTAGTGTGCATGTTATTGCAAACATCGACATTGTAAAATATATGTTGTTTAAACCATTTATCCATGGACAATTTGAAAAATGGACATTAAGTTTAACAAAATTTTCCCTATAGTACTACCCATCAAAAGCCATCAAGGGACAAGTAGTTGTCGATGTTATAGTTGAGTATCATAAGAAGACAAATAATTATGTCAGTATGAAACTCTAGAATTGTATTTTGAAAGTTCTTGTCATAAAAATGATTTAGGTGTAGGGGCTTTTAATCATTACACTAGAAAAGAAACCAGTTGAATTTTTATTTACTTTAGATAAAAATGCTCTAAATATGAAGTCAAATACGAAACATTAATAATCATTTTAGAGATTTTTCTAAATCAAGGAGCAAGATATGTTAAAATTTATAGTGACTCACAATTAGTCATAAAATAATTTTCTCAAAATCATAAATGTTTGAATATGAAATTAATAAAGTATTTAGCAATCACATTCAAATTTTTGAAAAGATTTGAGGATGAAATTGTAAAACATGTGTTGAGGTGGGAAAATTAAAAAAGCCAACAAATTGGCTTAAATTGTCTCTAGGTATAAGATTGATAAAAATAAATTTGCCAAATTAATTGAACAACATACTTTCTTGGAAACTACTAAAACTTGAGAAGTGTTTTGTAATGAAGCCAGCACTGTATCATTAGATTGAAGAACTTCATTGGTAAATTATTTGTCAAATATTTCAATATTAGTTTGTAGAAATATTATAGTAAGTGCCATCAAATTTATATTAATAGATGGGTTTCTTTACAAGAAAGGTTTTAAAGAACAATTATTAAAATATTTGGGTATTGAAGAAGCATAAAAAACATTAGTTGAAGTGCAAGAAGGAATTTGTGATGTACGTCAAGTTGGGGTCAAAATGAAATGGATTCTTATTTAACAAGATTTTTATTGACCCAACATGATTAAAGATTACATTGATTATGCCGAATGATGTGAAAAATGTCAAACACATGAGCCAATTCAGAGAATACCAATAATTGAACTTAATATATAGTAAAATCATAGCCATTTAGAGATTGGGCAATGAATTTAGTTGAGAAAATATACCTACTATCCTCTTGAGGATATCATTTTATTTTAGTGGTCATAGATTATTTTACTAAGTGGATCAAAGCCATTATGCTCAAAGAAGTAAAATAATCTAATGTAATTGATTTTCTGGAATGTCATATTGTTTGTCAAATTGGTTCACCAAAAACAATTACTACAAATCGTGAAATAGTGTTTATAAGTCAACAAATTAAATAGTACTTTGAATTGAGGGGAATTAAAATGTTGACTTCGACACGTTATTATATGCAAATAAATGGTTAGGTGGAAATTGCCAACAATGTGATTATAAATGTAATTAAAAAGCATGTCAATTAGTATCTAAAAAATTGGCATAAAATGCTTGATAATGCCTTATAGACTATAAGAAATACTCCTAACGAGTTAATGGGAGTTACACCATATAAGCTGGTATTTGGTATGATGCTGTTAATCTAGTCAAAGTGACAGTTCAACCTTGAAGGGTTCATAGGCAAAATCAACTATCCATGGCTAATTACAATGGTTTAATTTTTAATGAATTAGAAGATCTGAATGAAAGTATATGGAAATCTTTAGATAAGTTGATTCATGATATAGAAAAATTGGCTAAGTCCTACAACAAGCATTAAAAAGTAACAGGAATTGACATTAGCCAATTAGTTTGGAAAGTTATACTACCAATATAGATAAATGGACCTCACATTGGGAAGGGCCATTTAAAGTCATACATGCATTCGATAAAAATAACAACAAAATAAAGCATGTAAATGAAAAGATTGTTGAAATCATAAACAGTGAATATCTTAAAGCTTATAAAGCAAGCATCAATGAAGTTCACATCAAGAGTCTAAAATAAAAGTTACAATACAAGTTAAGAAGAGTAAGAAATTTTCTTAATGTTTGAATCAAAAGTAGATCTGAGTTCCATCCACTGTCAAGTCACCATCATCTTCTACGACTGTGTTATCTTGTAGGCAACACCAACTTCATGCACTTGTGCTGTGTTGTCTTAAAATTGGTTAAGATATCTTTAACTTTCTTAGCAAATTGGGCTCTATCTTCATTGGCTGATTTAACCACAGCTTCCAAGCTCAGTTGATTTGCTCTGAGTTAATAAAGTCTTTTTGCAATTTTGACTCAATTATAGTAATCTCCTTTGAATTATGCTTAGCTGACTCCATGGTTGCATTATATTTTTCAATCAAATTCTTCTTGGTCCCAACATTTTTTTTGGAGAATTTAACTTAATTTTCTTTTTTCGATGATAATTCTTGGAGATTACTTTTAGCAGCAACACAGTCTTTGACCTTGTCTGAGAGGGACGACAATTGCTCTTCGAAATTAATAACAAAAGATTTTAAGTCAATGGTAACTTTGATTTCAAAAGTGACTTGCAAAATCTGTAGTGAAGATTGGAGAGCACTATGTTAGTGGTCATCTAAAATAATAACTTCCAAGTCATTTTACAGGATGGCATTGAGAGTTTGGATGGATTGCTTTATTTTGTTTTATGTATCATTATTTACTTCAAGAATAGAGGCAAGTTCATCTAACTTAGTCTTGATAGAAATATATGTAGAAAAAGTCTCATCCTTCTCCGATAGTAATAATTCCAAAGCTATTATTGTTTCATACGCCTTGTTAAATTATTGAGTTGTGTTAACATTGGACAACTTGGTTTCTTAATGTAATATCCCGAATTTTCTAAAATCAATTTTAGCAATGAAATGGGGATAATAAAAATTTTGAAGAATTCAAAATTTTAAATTTGAGGTTACGAGAGACCTAGATATAGTAGAAATAAACAATATAAAATTTTAGAAATATTTTGGAAATTGACTTATTATTATAAATGTTCAAAGAATAAAAATTCATGTCTTTAAAAAATTAATTTCCACAAACTTCAAAAATATCAAAACTAGGGTTAGGATATTGGATGAATACAAAATTAGAGCCATTACAAAGGTATTTAATTTGATTAATTTATATTAAAATTTGGTGATCATTGGTGATGGGTAAGTATGTTAAATTTGAGCTCAAAATGGAAAAATAGGAAAATTAGTAAAAAGGAAAAATGGTCAACTTGTAATTATGGGAAAATTGACCAATTTTTCCCATTTCACCCTCCTATTAGCCAGTTTCCCTTTCCCTTTTTCTTGGCTTCAACTAAAAGAAGTCATGTAGACTTCCTAACCTTTATCCTTAAGCTATCACTCACTCTCTCTCTTTCTCTCTATCTTTACTCCTTCTACAAGTAAGTTCACTAATTTTTCTTATTATTTTGTTAAATGTTTATTGTTGAATCTTCTCTTGTTGACACCAAAATTCGATCAATAGCTTTGTGTCCAATATGACCCCAGACTACAAGTTGAATATGGAAGAAAGTAGAAAAGAAGGATACTGAAAGAGAAGAAAGACAACAGACATCAGGAGTTTTATCGTGGTTTGGCTAAAGCCAAGTTAGCCCCTACATCCATGCTGGTTTTGATTATCAACTAATGATTGTTTTTCTTTGTTTGAATACAATGGCAGTGCTTTCTCACAGTGTACAGTGCTCTCTCTTTGTTCCGACAGAGTTTTTGCATGCAAATTCCCCTCTCTTCTTACAATGATCATCTTTTCCTATTTATAGAAAGGGAAAAGGATTACAAATGTAATTTTACAAGTAGCAGAATGATTATTTTTGCCACACTGGGCATTTAATATTTAGTGTCAGGTAATTAATGCCAAATAAATCATTGTCAGACTGCCAAGGGGCTGATGTGTCAATTCAGAGGCTAAACTGTCAGTTAGAGAGGTATGCCCTTGATTGTTGACTGGACCCTGTATATATGTCCGACTTGCTAACCTTGCGACTTGGTGTTGTGCTAGTGGATGAGATGGAGGCTTTAGCTGACCTCACTGTACTTACTTTAGGCCATACTTCTCACTGTGCGTAATTTTTAGCCGTTGGCATGGTAATCCCATTTTTTCTGGACCGTCCGATCTAGAATAGCCAAGTGTCCTCTGGGTTATTCGATGGACTCAGATTGGCCTATAAAGCCCATAAAGCTCCTTTTGCCTCTCTATGAGCTCTTCGTGCATAGTCTATTGCAGAGGTTTTGGAGGCATGAATGGCCTGTTGCACATGGCTTCCCTGCATAACTTTTCTTGTTAGCTCATAGGAAGTCTTGTACAGATCTTGGATTACTTCCTCACAGTCTTCCCATGAAATTCAGCTTTGCCAGCTGAACTCTTAACTCCTTTTTGAATTGCACTGGGTTTGAGTTAGGAAACGAACCATTGGTTAAGGAAGGCTATAAGTAGGAGTAGTCATGTTCATTGGTATTTCATCTAATGGGAGTTTATCTCTTAGAGGCTAGTTCTCTCCTCCTTTGTGGAGTTAAAAGCTTTAGGCTTTTGCTTTATTCTTGTGTATCAGATATTCTGATGTAAATCTGGCTCATTGAAGGAGGTCTTTTAATAAAACTTCAAATGTTACATTTATATCTTTCGTCTTTACAAGTTTGTTATATTGACAGTTCAATTGGTTGCCGACGGCAATGCGACTAACTCCTACAAAATTATAACTTGATAATCGTTATATAGAGTGTTTAATGGATTAATTGACCCCAATTGTTAAAAGTAAAATTTGCATTAATAGGCTTAAGCCAATAAGTTTCAACTTAAAGGATATGTGCCATATGCATGATCAGTCGGTCGTGTTGGCTCGCTTTGATCAATAGAAAGCACAAGCATTAGAGTGCCTTTAAGGTTAAGTTTAAGTGTAGGATGCTCAAGCGTCATCGCCATGAGATTGAGTTTCCATGCAGGCTGCATAACAAATCAGTTTGCATAAAAGTTTAGTGCTCATGGCACTTCTTAGACGTGGCTCGTGCATAAGATTGGTGCATGGCTAGCACTTCTTGGATACGAGATTTTAGAATGGTCCGCATAAGTGTTTGGTGCTTGTGGCACTTCTTGGACATGACTCGTGCAAGAGTTTGGTGCATGGTTAGCACTTCTTAGACGCGAGGTCTTGGAATGGTCCATGCAAGAGTTTTATGCTCATGGCACTTCTTGGATGCAGGTGGCGCAGGAGTTTGGTGCTTGGTTAGCACTTCCTGGACGTGAGGTCTTGGAATTTTGGAATGGTTCATGTAAGAGTTTTGTACTTGTGGCACTTCTTGGACACGACTCACACAAGAGTTTGGTGCATAGCTAGCACTTCTTGGATGTGAGGTCTTGGAATGGTCCGTACAAGAGTTTTGTGCTCGTGGCACTTCTTAGACGCCGCTTACGCAAGAGTTTGGTGCATGGCTAGCACTTCTTAGATGTGAGATCTTGGAATGGTCTACGTAAGAGTTTCATGCTCGTGGCACTTCTTGGATGTGACTCGTGCAAAAGTTTGGTGCATGGCTAGCACTTCTTAGATGCGAGGTCCTAGAATGTTGTCATAGTCCAGTACTATATGACATGTGACCCCATGAGTCATTTGGCACTCCTATTCATCTCATCCGTGGCTCTTCGATTCCCAACGATAGTTAGCAATAATTACTCCTAGTTTTGGGTATGTGTGCATCGTGTCATTATGAGTTGGCCACTGGCTTCCCTCGAGTCGTTGGATCATAGGTAACTGACAGCTCCTTAGATCCGATGGTGGGATCACATGCTTTTATAAACTAAAAGGGCCCTCTTTCTCCCTTTCAATTACCATTCGAAATCTTTAGAGTTCCAGTCTTTTCCTCCTCGTTAGCTCTTCTGGTTGCTGTGACAGCTCCTTCGCTACCTGTTTTCATCAGTTTCGATTCAATTTTTTGATTGTTACTCAAGCTCTCTTTATTGGAGACTGCTGCAATAAATTGCTCTAAACCTTCTGTCTCCATAGATCAAGGTACATTTTCTTTTGCCTTGCTCTTTTTTGCATTTTCCTCCTTTATAGGCAGTAGGAAACTTGATTGTAACTGGCTGAGGGATGATAGCGCTAATAGGCAAAGCTTGCTTAGATGTTTTGTCTTGTTTGAATCGGTATGGTTGGTCTACTGATAGGCCTTAGGGTTTTCAAATATTATTTTTGGTCTTTTGGGATTCTGTGGTCTGGTCATTGTGTCCTCTCTGCTTGTTAGAGTCTGGGCTGTTGATGCGATGACTTGGGGTGTGCATGGCCTGTAGTGTAGGGGGTCGTTACTCTTAGCCTTTAGTACAGTTTGCTCACAGCGACCTGACCAGTCTTTTTCTTTGTATAGATGGGAGTAGGTCATACATGTTGTTGTCATCTAATTAAGGATGAGGACGATGAACCAGATTCATCCCAAAGTGCAAGAGTCATGCAACATACTAATAAAGTGACCTCTAGTGGGAGGGAGGTCGCTATGGACTTTAGTGCTCCTCCGGACCATACTAAAGGCTGAGGGACCACCGCGAGCCAGTGTCTCAACTGCTAGGTATTCAAGTTGCATACCTCAACTATTCATCTGTCACGACCCAATTCCCAGGTCCGTGACCGGCGTAGAAGATCACCTGTAGGAGACCTCCTACAAGCCTAACTATACATTTTGACCCTTAGTTTTCTTTTATTCTTGTCAAAAATTCAGCAGAATTTCCTCTATAAACTGGACACCGAGGCTCAAGGCCTTATTTTGTCAGAACCTGATAAACAATTTACATAAATATACAGTG
>JANHAO010026807.1:0-10997 GCA_026873985.1 Saraca asoca | reverse complement strand
TCTTAATCACGAAAGTAGATTAAATTTCTTTAGGAATCTTTATTGGTTTGCACAGATCTTAAAGGACTTAATTTAATCTAATTCCCCGAAAGTAGGTAAGTAGGTTGATTTAGGTACTATTATTAAACCTTGAAAGATGCTATTAATTAATTTAGGCAAAACCATCATCAAATAAATTAAGTGATCATAATAGGAAATAATTTAATTAATTATTAAAGATCATAGTTATGGTGAAACCTCAATCCTAGGCTTTTATTATTATACTTTGCTTAATTATTTACCTGCTACTTTTACATTAGATCTCTCCCTTCTCTTACTATTCTTATTTGATTTAGGTATCCTATATTGCAAACATCTGGTAGTTGAAAATGAGATCTCTATGGGATTCGACTCGTATTCGCCAGTACTAGTTACAGCTACACCGTGTGCTTGCGGAATTACAATATCAGCCATAGTGTTCAAGATAGTGGTATTGGTTATCCTACATGGTATCATAATTAATTATTGGTTCTTTAGATTCAAACTAATGAAGATTTTTCTGTTGGGAATTATTTCATTTTTATCATTCTTCTTAATTTTGTTCGTAATCTCTTTCTTCATATTTTTATTTGTGTTAATTTTTTTTCAACTAATCTTGTTTATCTTGATATTATTGGTAGGGTTTCATAAATCTCTTAATAGAGTTATCATTCATCTTTCTCACACATTCTTGAAAATAGAAAGTTGACTGCATTAAATTTTTTCCTATTAAAATAATCTTTTTCTTAAATATTTTTGTTGGGAGTTGTTTCTTTTTCATAATTTTTTTTCATAGTTCTATCAGTAATATCTTTCTTCATATTGTTATTTATGCATTATTTTTCAATTTGTTAATTTATCTTAATATCATTGGTTGGGTTTTACGAATCCCTTAATGGAATTCTCATTCATCTTCTTCCCACATTCCTAAAAACAAAGAGTTGATTACATTTAATTTTTTTTTGTTGAAATATTTCTTTTCTTCTTTTTTTTTTCACATTAATTTCTCATTTAATTGTCTATATAAATCCTTTCCCAATGTATCTTTATCAATTGTTCATCCAGACTACTTTGATCTTTATTATTTAAATTTGAATTGTTGTTGAATAATATTATTATGGGTTATGGGTTTTTTTTACATCTTAATTAACTAAATGCATCATTTTAGGATTATGTTTTTGAGTAATGAGAACTTATTTTTCCTTTTTTGGTTATAAGTTATTATCCTAAACCCACCAACCCTTTTCCAAAGTCATACTATTACTACTTTGAAAAATGTAAGAAAATTTCTCATAAATTTATTTTGTTTCAATTTGTTAATTAAAAAAAAACATATGCCAATCAAATGTTTTGATATTTTATAGAATGAACCATCTGTTGCTACAAAGAATGATCCAACTCAGATTGATTAATACCAAATTGAGTTCAATTAAGCAACCTCGGTGATTCTGGTTAGTGAGAAAGTGTTTAGCTAGTTTTTAACAAATATGATGAAGAAGTTGTTAAAGCTAGAGTAGTATGTAGTAATATTTAAGTTAGATTTATATGTCATAATAATATTTAAGATGGATTTATATATTATTATTTTTCCTTTGTGTCCTTGATAGACCAAGTTTATGGTTTTGGATTTTATTTTAGTTTTAATTCTTAACTTATGTTTTTGCACTCTAATATAACTTAAATGTCGGTTTTCAGTGAATTTCTTTTAGATAAATAATTGATTATCCTACTATATTATACATATCATTTTCTAATCCTCTTTATAGCATCACATTTGAACAAAGTATAAACACCCTTATATTTTAGGTAAGATTCAATTGCTATGATTTTATTATTATTTAGTTAATATATTGATGTCGTTAAATTAAATCATTAATTTCAATCCCAATTTTGTTGTTTATTTAATGGCTTTAATTTTTTATAGTTAACTACATATGTTATACAAATTTAGTGATATCCTCATCTTCTAACTTAATTTTTACTTTATTACAGTTCTATAATTAAAATTTGTTTAATTATTTTACAACTCACTTGACAAGACATTTCTATATTTCATTCAATGAAATTAATTATTTACGTTGACAACATGTTTTATACAAATTGAGCTCATGTCTCCATCTTATGTAGTGATTTTCTCTTAATAACTATACATACCACTAATATTTATTTTTACTCCATATGCATATCAATTTTCATTTTTTTCCAGTAGAATTAATCTTTTACATTGATTAAGTGTATTATTCAAATTTAGTCATTTGTTGGATTTTTTTTAAAAAGTTAGATTTATTGCTATGGAAATATATTATACGTATTACTTAATAATTTTGAAATAAATATTAAGGGCATTGGCTTTCAATTAATGCTTTTAAAATAATCAATGAGGGCATTCTAAAGGTCTAGTGTGTTTTCAGTCTTTTCATATTTGATGCACTACTATTATTATTTATTAAGGTATACTGTCTTCATTGTTATCATTTACTCATACATTATTTTTACTATCAATTTTATTGTTAGGCTTATTTGTGATGTCTTATTGATTCCTTTGCATATTATATTATCTTCATTGTGATTTTTGATTGATTTGTCAAGTTTGGTAATGAAATCGTTTAATTTTCACTCACTTCTCCATTTATATAATATAATTTGAATCCAATTATTTTCTTTTAACATCTCTTAGTCTATGCATTATAATTACATAAAAATAACATAAAATGTACTATATTCAATTAATTAATTCATAATATGATTATAATGTAATTTTAGGCCGTAATTCTGTGTCCAAAATTGATAATACATATATCATATATCTTAAATATTGACATTTATCAAAAAAGGAATAAATTATAGTAAATAATAAGGAATTGCACCTTTTTTATATAGCATACTGAGAAAGATGAAAGAATGAGAAAATTAGTCTCTAAAATATTGTAACATGTGTACATAAGCAATAGGCAAACAAAAAAAATATTTTAGTATAAAAATTGTGTTCATATATTATATGCACTACAAGAGCAAATAATTTTATTAAAAATGTACTTCCAATCTTATATTAATTTAAATAACTATTGCATATGATTATATAAAGATATAGTACCATATATAAAAGGAATAGTGTATTGAAAATCTTGATAACTGTCGGTAAAGGTATGCCAACTAATCAAATCGAAAATGTTGTTTACAAGGAAGTGCTCACAAATTTATTATAGAAGACACTATGTAATGGAGCATGATTGGTGAACATCTTTCTATTTAAATTGCTATGATAATTGAAAATTTCTATTTCAATTGTTATGAAATTCTGGATTGAAACAATTATTTATATATGTTTGATTTTACTTTCAGAAATTGATTTTGGAATTAAGAAATTGAATAAGTTTGCAAGAATAATCGACATGTCAACTATCAATTCGACAAAGTTTTACAACTTTCTTTACTTTCACTCCATTAAATTTATTCTTATTTTTATGTGTTTACTATCGTAAAACTTTAATCCAATATTTTCAAATCATTTGGATGCTTTTAGCAAAATGTTGAGAATATTACATTTACTACAAAGCCAAATAAATCCATTATTAAAGTATTTGACTCATCATTTCTATAATTGCATGCATACTTGAGTTATACTAAATATTATGTCCTTTTCTATTATACATATTATCATATTGTTTTATTATTTTCTTAGTTAAATTTTAACTTCCTATAAATCGGTATGACCTAAACATAGATGACTATTTATAGTTTTATTGATTATTGAATCATGCATGTGCAAGGCACCATTGCTTAGGAAGGATGAATTTCATGGCAATCCACCTCTTGCAAAATTATAATATTTTTAAGCTAGAGTTCCAATAATAAAGTAAGTGGTCATTTCTTTTTTTTTTAGATATTATTTTTCACCCTTTTTTCTAATTGTATGCTTAGCACAGTGTCACAGGCTAGTAGCTCTCTAGGCAAAATCGTGCAGCACATGTCATCAAGTCTTGGTTAATATGTCAACCTTCCAATAAATTTAAACTACACTTAGATAGATAAATGGGACACTGTGGATTTTGTCACTCATACAACTAAAATCCCATAAATAATATGTTCATAGGCAAAAATGAGCATGTAGTCAAAGCATTCATGTATGCCGAGTTTTAAAGAACACATCATATAATTAACTTCTAATATACTTCGAGAATGGACATTTTAAAATAAGAAGAGGAACAATTCTATTTTATTGAAATATACCTTATTATATAGTTTTGAGTGTATAGAGGGAGTTTTTAAGCCACCATACTCTGATCTCTAACCCATGTCATGATGGCCACCCTGAGCCATCAGACATGATCCTAAAGAGCATTTTAAACTAAAGTTTTAATGACACAAGTAAATATACTTTTTTAAATTGACATAAGGATTTTTTTCCTAGTTCGGAAGGTTGCTAATGCACTACCTTATATGGATATGAAGATAAAAATATAAGGATCACAATCATGTACTTTTCTACTTACATCGAAAAAATGATTTATGCTAAAATGATAAAAATATCCTCAAAATGGGGAAAATTAAGAAAAATAATACACAAATATATTTACTCCCAAATTTGCACCATAGAACCTCCTCTTTATGCTTTCAAGTCAAGTTTCATCTAAAATTGAGTATATTTGTTTGTTGAATTTATTTAAAAGGCCAGCTTGTGACATAGAAGTAGTTTAGTAAACTAGTATTTATAATGACAAATTGAAAGTTTGTTTCAAGACCTGAAATTGATGGACATTTATTATGTTTATTAGGCTATTATATTTGAGTTCACATATCCTAATTTATCATAATTATTTTGTACTAATTCTTAAAAGTTTTCTATAAACTAACTGCGAGTCAGATATCAAAATAACATATCTTTCCAAAGACGATTATGATTATAATGAACCCAAAGATAAGAAACGTAAATTGCAAATAAATACTTTCAAACCCACAAAAAGAAGCTCTTCTCAATGTTTACTAATATAGTTCAATTCATTAAAATTAGCCAAAACTACAATGGCAAGATGAGGATAACAAAAGAAATCAACACATAATTGAATTGTGCTACACCTCCCTACAAGCAATTTTAGTTTTATTGTATTCAAAATAGCAAAAATAGATGTGTTCGGTCAAATAAACGTAGTTACAATAATAATGATATCTGCTCACATACATTATCTCATACACTTTACACTGCAAAAATATCTATGTGTGGCACACAATTGGTCTAAATTTCAATTTCATTTCAAACGTGAGAATCATGTGAAAGGTGAGCGTGCGCCCTTTTTTTTTTTTTTTTCCATAATCGTTTTTATCTTAGTATTGTGTGTAGTGTTTGGCTTGTAGCTAGCAAAGAGGGTTTTGTCGCCGATCACCGGTTCACTGTTCTCGGCGCTCATACTTCCGAGCCCAGATGTGTTTTCCGTTCACCTTAAACTTGGCGATGCGTTTTCCCTTCAGAATCGCGTCCACAATCTCAACAGAACCGAGAACTATAGTAGCAAACAAAGCCTGCTCGCTGACATCAACGCCACCGGGGCCGCCATTTCCCATGTATATAGCCTTCAGGCAATCATCTCCATAAGTTCTCGTAAACAGCTTCCTTACCTCCTCCTCCGACACGGGAAAACCCCTTGAAAACGTCAAAAACATCGTCTTGTCGTCGTCGATGTCGTCCGACGGCCCTCTCCGACCCCAAATCCCCATATCCATCAAATCCAACTCCTCATGCTTTGGCGGTATGGTTACATCACCAAATAAAGGGTGTGGAAATCCAGGAATTAGCAAAGGCTTATCCGGATTAAAATTCGAAAGTGACGTGCTAGAAGAACAGCCATTGCTAGGGCTCCGAGGAAGTACAAGTATTAAGATATCAGTGAAGATCCGCGAGCAAAGATTGTTGAGAATACTTTTTATACCGGCAATGGCGGTGAAGCGCTTGAGATTGAACATCGAAAGAGAAATATTCACATGCATTAATGTTGACGTTAAAAGTAATCCGCCGCCAACGGGAGTTCTAGTGTTATCTGCTTCCAACACCGTCAAGCAAGAAACGGCTTCACTGGCAAGAGCATCGATTAGCGGGTCGGATAAACCCGTCATCCTGGATACCACATTGGGGTATCCAACATTTTCGAGCCAGAACCACAAGGCCATGATCAGAAGTGACTGAGCAGGGCTGCGGCCAAGTTTGATGACCAAGCTGACAAAGATTTCACGATCCATTCTGTGGAAAAGGTTAAGCTCTTAATTAGCAGAAATTGGGGACATTTTAGTGGATAGGTTTAAAAAAATGGGAAAAGAAAAGGGTAATTAGGCACACCACACAGATTGAGATTAGAAGGGAAGAATTTGGTGGTGGCTCTAAATGGTTAAAAGCAGTCTTTTTTTTTCCTTATACACAAAAATGGATATGTGTGTTTGATTATGGGTTGTAATAAAAGTGCGGGTGGAATTATGGAAGATTTCATAATGCTTATCTAGTGTTTATATGGACTTACCATAAACGAGTTTCTCAATTTTCCTTTTCCTATGATTTTTTATGGTCATATTATTTATTGCCTGGTTTTAAATGGCACATAATATTCTGGGTTCTCCTTTTGAGATAATGAGCTTTTTGGAATTTTTTCAATTGAGAATTAAAATCTCCTCCACTCTTGTTTTTGGCTTTAAATATGAATTTTAAGTTTGAGGACTATTAAACAATTGGAAAACTAGCCTAGTTGATGTTATAGGTAGATATTTTTGAGTTGGTGCTTACTAATTAATTCAGTTGAATTTACTTGATTTTAATTTTTTAGATGCTTGACATGAGGATTTTTTTTTTTTTACGTAATTTAATGCAACTCCCTCTCTTTTTTCTTTTTTCTTTTTTCTTTTTTTGCTTTTGAGAAAGAATTTATATTACAGTTTACTTATATTTACATTACCAACACATTAAATACAATTGTATGTTTTATGTTTTTTTTAAATACAATAAGATAATATGAATATAGAAAAATATAGAACACACATAAGGTTTTTTTATACCATGAATGTATAAAATATAAATCCTCTAAGAAATATGTGTTGTATGGGAAAATATCCCACATGCTCATGAAAAGGATACGTGCAAGCTACATTGGTAACGGAAAACTACCATGACAAGAGTTAACTGGATATATAGAAGTTAGCAATTATATCTGGATTCTGAAGATTTTTTTGAAGGTCAAAACTTGGATGATTCATAGACTTGGCAGTTTACACTATGCAGCGGGAGATAATTAACCGATGGTAAAAATAATATAATTAATGATTGTAATGGGAAGAAAAATAATATGATTAATTGTAAAAATAATTAATGATATAAAAAATATTACACTGATAATATAATTGCAATGGTAAAAAAATAATTAAAATAAAAATAATAGAATAAAATAACATAAAAATAATTATTATTAAATGGATAAATGAAGTGATTGAGCATGATACTTTATACATGAATTATGGTTCAATCCATATAAAATTTTAATTGTACTAATATAATTCTAATAATAATTTTATGGTTCACTTATTACAATTATGCAGCGTGGATTCTGAACCTGACGCACCAATTAATTGACAAAACAGAAGCTTGTTGGCTAGCTTAATAATCCTAACTCAGTGGTAAAAATAGATAATAAAAGTTTAAAATAGAACCAAAAGAAAAAAAAAGAGTGCTAGATGCTTGTAATATTTAATAGGGATATGGTTGAGCACATGCTTAAAAAAATTCACATTGATACGTATTCAAGTAATTCTGTGAAAAAACTTTATACTTTTTCATAATTTTTTATTGAAAATTATAATTTTTATATACAAATGAAAAAATTTTAAAGAATTTTTTTCGTATAATTTTGAATGATGGACTTGCAATTTTTTTTGCATATTTGTTGTACGTAAAATCCATGCACACTTGTAATTTTTTGAAAAAAGTTGCAAGATCTCATATAAAAAATTATAATTTTTACTTTTATAATAAACTTTCTTAAAGACTCATAAAATTTTCAAATTCATATCAAAGCATAACCCTATTACATATAATGCAGTAAAAATTAAGGATAAAGTACACTATATCCCTCAAATTATGTTCCAATGTCAATTTACACTCTTTAACTTTAAAATCCGACACTTAATATCCTTACAGTTTTAACTTGAATAAAACTATCATCCCAAATGTTATTTATAACTCATGTACAAATTAGCGCTTGGCTTTTTTATCAATGGTGTTATGAACTCTTACATCTCTCCAACATTTGTAATTACAAAAAAAAAACAATGAGTCACTAAAAGAATTGTACTATTTAGTGATAAATAGCTACTAATGGATACTTTGTCAGCAAATCATGTTCTAATTGGTCCAATTATTTCAAAAAACATTTACTATTTAATGACAGAAAATAGTACTTTCATCACTAAATTTGGCTCCAATTTTCTGCCAAAGTTAGCAATGACATTACTAACAAAATTTGGAAGTGAGACTTTTCAAATTCAAATTACTGATAGAATTAGCGATAGAATTTGAAACTATTTTTTTTAAATTTTTACCAAAAAAAAAATATTTTTTGTTTATTTAATGATGGATATGCTGACGAAATAGTTAAAGTATGTTGCTATGTCCGTCGCTAATATGAAACACATCATTTCATTAATTGGATTTTAATGATGGATATGTTGACGAAATAGTTAAAGTATGTTGCTATGTCTGTCACTAATATGAAACACACCATTTCATTAATTGGATTCAACAATGGAATTGGGTTTAGTGTTGGATTTTTCTATCGTTAATTCTATCAGTAATATGAAAATATATTCTATTTGCCAGACAATCCCTCACTTCTATGATTCAACCTTCTTTTTACTCTTTCTTTCACTCCGTTATGACTCTGATCGAAGCTTATTGTTCATTGCTACCACCAACGTTTGTAACCTAAAAACGTAAGTTTTATAACCTTAAATCTTGGTTTGTTGTAATTTTGGTTTGAATTTTTAAATTTAAGGTTTAGTTAGGGATTTGTAATGCAAGGTTTAGTTTAAATGTTGATTAGGGATTTCTAATGTTAGGATTTAATTTAAATGTTGACTACATTGGAATTAGAATGATTTGAATGTTAATTTAATTAAAATGATTATGAGTTTATTTGAATGTTCATTGAATTAGAATGAAATGAATGTGAGTTTGTTTGATAATGGGTTGATTGGGTTTATATCTAATTTGATATTGGAATGATGGTGAGTTTGATTTGAATGTTGATTAAAATGAATTTAGATTTGTGAAATAATGGGTTGAATTAGTTTGTATATAATCTGTAATTAGAATTATTTGAATGTTGATTTTATTTTGAATATTGATTGAATTGGAATGAAATAAATTTGGATTTGTGGGATAATAGGTTGAATTCGTTTGTTTGTAATTTGGAATTAGAATGATTTGAATGTTGATTGAATTGGAATGAAATGAATTTGGGTTTGTGGCATAATGGGGTTGAATTGGTTTGTATGTAATTGGGGATTGGAATGATAGTAAGTTTGATTTGAATGTTGATTGGATTGGAATGGAATGAATTTAGATTTTTTCATACTCTGAGAATTGCAATTACCTTAACTTTTATATATGAAATTGTAGGTTGATCATTAGGTTTACCCATGGTCTAGTGAGGTGCATAACAAAGGTGATTCAAGCTTGCTTTGAAAAGCCACCCCTCATGTATATAGGTTGTTCCCAACAGCTTAAGAATTCATGGTTTAATGATTGGTCAATATGTATTAAGTTAATTGATTTGAGTACTTAGTCTTTAAAGTTTAGATTATTAGCATTTACCTTAAATTAACATCATAATTATAGGTCATGTACAAGTGGAAACTCAAGCTCTAATCCAACATCAAGGAAAACTACACACATAAGGTTAGGGCCAACTACAAGATTATGATGGATCAAATTTGCAAAGGCCTACCAAAAAAAGTACGAGTGGATGCTTGATCACATTTTCATTAGTTTTCAATAGAAATGAAAGAATGAATATTTCAAGAAGAATCAGCACTGAACACTACTTGCTGCTCTTTACACAGAGGTTTCTATCTCTCTATCTAAGAACAAGAGAAAGATACACTATAAAAAAAAAAGGCATTTTAGCGATCGAAACTAGTGATCGATTTTTTTCGGTCTCTAATGATAACTGAACTGAGACTACTTTGCGACTGATTGTCTGAGAACAGAAAATATAATATGTTTAAGAACTTAGCCACTAAATCAGTGACCGAAATGATTCAGTCGCAAGCATTTTGGTGGCTATTCGGTAACTAAGTAGTTATCAATTACGAAAATTTTGTATTAGTTATAGAAATTTTTTGCGATTGAAAAGTTCGATCGTCATATTGTATCTTGATTCTTTAGCCACCGAATTTATTTGATCATAGTTTGAGTGTAATACCTGAAAAAAAAAGATTAAAGTGAAAACTTCATAGGGATTAAATTGAGAGTTTTCTTTTTTGGTGGGCTTTTGTGTAAGGTGGTGGCAAGTTTTGGGGACAAAGTGAAATTTTTCCCATTTTGCCTAATTGTGTAAATTTCCCCAGCGCCCCTCCCTCTTCCAGACCCTTCTTCGGCTTTCTCTCTCTCTCTCTCTCCCTCCCTCCGTCGGCTGAGCTAGTTTCGCTGGCGTCCTTCAGCTCTCCTCCGGCGTTCGGGTCATTCTTCTCGCCGGCATCTCTTCTTCGGCATGCGTCACGAACTGTCGGAGCCGTACCGTACCAAGCGAACGGTAGACACACAAGTAATCTAACAGTATTGAAACGGCATCGAACCGAGGTAGTAGGGTTTTTCCATCTTCCACACTATCTGCTCTCTGCTGAGGAAGCTAGGGTTTCGATTTTTGCAGTTGCAGAGGGCTTGGCGCATAACAATGACGACCGTCGTGCCTACCTCCGAGGAAGATCCCGCGCTCTTCGTAGTCCGA
>JANHAO010026806.1:0-10993 GCA_026873985.1 Saraca asoca | reverse complement strand
CCATGAAATTGTTAAATTAATAGTGTATAAGTTCTTTCAATTCATCGTGTGCATAGCAACTTGCCACACCAACAATATTATAACCTACAATTTTTTTTTTGTAAAACAATTAGATAATCAAGTTATGTCCAAAAGAATTATCTTAGGTTGTATTCTCCTAGGTCAATGTCAAAGACTTCTAAAAGTAGTGAGCTAAAGATATCTCAATCCATAACATGCTATTTCATATTAATGGTATCTATTTCATAGTCAATACTTACTTCCAACACATGTTTTAGGTTTATAAACATTAATATTCATTTCAATATAGAGGAATAAACATACTTGTCATATGGCAGATTAGCACATTTCCAATCATGATGAATGCGGCATTCCTCTTTAACTATTCTCCATACACATTTCAATACAAATGTCCTCTTTAGTTGTCATATGCAATTTCCAATCAGCAACCACATTATTCGAAAAATACTCCTTCTATTAACTATCTTGTGTTGTATTTTGAGTGCTTGTAGGTTGATAGATTGGAAGAATTTACCAATGTAGCAACAAAATGTTATATATGAATTGGTACAAGCTTTGGTTACCATTGATATTTTATTAATTAGAATTTGGCTTTCATCCCAACTCATTTTGTGAACTCAATAAATACTGGTCATGTATATAAACACAGGCATAGACTTTTATGTACACTATATAATCTAATTTTACATCTCCCAATCTTAGAATATTTTTGGTTTAGGATACCAAAGAATTATTAGAAAATTTTATTTTGTGCCCAAGTTCTAAAACTCAGTTAATCTTTTGCATGTATGGATAGTTCATTCATATATTGCTCTATACTTCCAGCCAAACTGGAGAGTAGTACTTCAAAATTTCATATCTTTCTAGAAAGTTAAAACTATCAAGAGAAGACTTTGGAATAGTTTGTTAATATGCTTCATGGCATGATTTTAGAATTGAAATTATGTTGAAATTTAATTTGAGACTATAGGAACCAACATGATTTAAATCTTTGATTGTTAATTAAAGAAACTTATATCAAGTGTTAGTTACTTCTAAAATTGTTGTTATAAGGCTTAGGAATTATTTCTTATTACTATCTTTGAGACAACTAAATTCTCTTCATTTTCATAAAGGACAATCAAGAATGGTCCAAAATTGTCAGAATAAGTTGTTCAAGTTATCCACAACTACCCTGTAGTGTTACATACTTGAAATATGGATTTGTTGTCCATTGATATCTTGATGGCTAGACACACAATTGGTCATAGAAGTCATGAAAACTCTAGAATTTTGAGCTTTCAATCCATTTTCTCAAGCTACTATCTGAAACTTATAACTATTAACATTGAAGGTTGAAAACCTTCTAGCATTTGGTAGAGGTCCTTAAGCTAGTTGCTTCAAATCATTTGACACAGTGCCAGCCACGTCATTCATGAAAACTTATACAAAGAAAATTATTTTCTCAAATTATGCTTATAGAAATGAATTCTAAACTAAATATTTTTTACAACTCACCTGTCTAGAGAACCAATCAGCAAAGTCTTTGCTGACTATCTTCTATAGCTTAGTACAGGAATGTGTTCAGCTTCTTATTTTTCTTTTGACATATAGTTTAAATTCTCTATGAGCAACAATATATATGTGAATACTTACTCCATAAATATATATGATCAAAGATATATATTTTAATATGGATACTTATATGAATGCTTACTCCAAAAATGGATCAACCTCTTTGCAATTGAATACAACATATCGATGTGCCTATATCATCTCCATATGTGTCAGCATGAAACTAAAACTGCTACCCACTAGTCTACCTATATTAGGAAAGATATTAGACACTTCTTCACATTGAATATCATTCATTTTATCATTCATGAGTCTTATTTAATTGAACCTTATCTCCATTCGCTCCAAATATCTTGAAAAAAATGTGAGATACTCTTCGGATATGTACCTTTCAATAATAGAACTTTCTGGTTAAGCTTTATTACAAACATAAGACTTTATATGTCCCTAATATGTAGATAAAGGAAGATGTCATTAAGAAAAAATAAGTTCACTTACACGTCATAGTTAAATGGATGAAATCAACTATTACCTTTCAATAGGGTTTATCCACCAATATTGCATTGGACCTCCCAAATGAAGTTCGTCAACTAGATGAACATATAAATGAGCCATAATGGTGAAGAATGATAGGGGAAATAACATCTCCAAATGATAAAGTGTAAGAACAATTCGATGTTGGACATTCTCGTGGTCAGTAAGGTTGAAAGTTTTACTATATATTTGTTTGAAATATGAGCTCAATTTAACCAACACTACAGTCAATTTGTCTAGTAACACATTACGTATTACAAGGGGTAGTAATTACTCTATAAGTACATTACAATCATGCCTTTTCAACCTAAACAACTTGGGTTATTTTAAGTCAATACACCTAGAAATGTTGCTTAAATATCCTTCGGGCATTTTCATACTCTTCAATCTGTTTAAGAATGCATCTTTCATTGTGTTTGTAATTGTAAAAAGACATGGCTGGTATTTTTGTTTATCATCTGGGCACAAATCCCTTCTTATACCTATTGCCCAAAGGTCTTTCAGAGCACTGTGATCATCTTTTGTTCTCCTAGTCTTATTCAATAATGTGTAAATGAGATTGTCACACACATTTTTCTTGATATGCATGACATCAAGAATGTGACACAACATATTAGTCTCTCAATATGGAAGTTAGAAGAATATCATTGTTATTTTCACGAGCTCACTTCCCTTTAATATCCCCTTATACTAGCTTTCCAAATGTAATATTAATGTTCTTTACTTGTCTAAAGATTTCTATGCTTGACAGTGCTTTCAAAGAGTTTCTAAACTCTTAACTCCTATCAAATCAAAGCCTCATTAATCAAAGCTTATGATTTGCTCCAAGAAAATTGTGATGCCCCCCAAAACACCATTTTCTACTATGAGGCAAACGTAGTGGAACTGTACCAAAGTTTCAAGTCAGGCAAGCTAATCCAATATGTGTATTCTAGCCAGACAGGGTACCAAACCCTGGGAAATCACTAATTGTCCACATTCGTGCTACCCGCTACCCGCATTTTGAACATTTGATGCATTGAGACATCATATGTGTCCACACCTTCCATCCATAACTCCTTCAACTCATTTATAAGAGGTTGCAAATAGACATCAATGTCATTCCCTAGCATTCGTTTACCTGGAATAATCATCAAGAGAATGAAAGAAATTGGCTTTATACATATCCATAGCATCAAATTGTATGGTATCAAAATTACAAGCCAAATGTTGTAATTAGTACTCATGGTTCCAAAAGGATTGAATCCATTAGTGGCTAGACCTAGGCGAACACTTCGAGGATCCAAAGTAAATTTTGAGTGAGTTTCATCAAACTTCTTCCATGCTTCAGAGTCTTTTAAATGCCTCATCCAACCATCGTTACAATTTCCAGTTACATGCCAACTCATATGCTCAGCCATCTTAGTAGATATAAATAACTTTTGCAACCTTTGTTTAAGTGGAAAGTAGTATAACACTTTTACAGGTTATTTTTTCTTCTTACAAACATTCCTTTCCTTCCATCTAAATGCTTGGTATCTCTTGCATGTTTCTCTATTCTCATGGTCACCCCAATACAACATGCAATCAATTGGGCAAGTGCATATCTTAGTGTAATTGAGACTAAGTTTGGTGATAGTTCTCTTAGCCTCGTACAAAAAGCTAGGTATCTTAGCATGCACGAATGTAGCCTTCGATAATTCCAAGACCATTGTCATGGTTTTGTTTGTCATGCCATACAAGCACTTGATGTGGTACAATTTTATTAGAAAAGATAGTTTGGAGTACTTTGTACACCCTTCATAAAGTTCTTGATTTCTATCATTGAGTAACTCATAAAACTCAACAGTGACTTTGTTCCTGTATCTTGTCATTATTACTAGCATATTCATTATATGAGTTAGCCTCGTTGTCACCGTGCAAACTATTGAACCCAAATACATTATTAATCATGTCTTTTAAAGGACGTTAGAGCCTTATATTTTGGAAAGTTTCAACCACATGTGCTCCATTAGAAGATGCTTCAGGTTCGTTGCATTCCCCATGCCATATCCATTTAGTCTATTTAGTTAGAAATTGCTTTCAAGATAAGTGGTCATATGCTTTAGCTCTATTCAACAATTTTTTTAAATTTACAACTATGACATGGACATATATTCTCCCTTTGCCAGATTGTCATTGAAATGGGAAATTAAGGAACTTGTTCAATCCTTCCTTATGCTCATCTATATTCCTTGACCAACTAATCCATGATTCATCCATATTTATGGTTTTAAAACACAAGGAAGGCACTATTAGGTGTTGTGCTCATGAAAAGTCTCTCCTATAAGTCAAACAAGTAGAACCTTCACATAACTTAAACTAATAAGATGCAAAAGTAGAGCATACATGGAATATATAGATTAAAAAAAAATTCAAAATAAACTGATACAAGTCCATGAAAATTCATTTTATTGCATATGGTATATTGGAATTACCTATGTAATAAGCACGTAAAGTAGCAAAGTGTTACAGCTATAAAGAAACTGTTTGACAAACCTAGAAAATTAATTACAAAAGGAGAAATATGGGGTCATAATTAGTTTAAATAGAAAATCCTTTTTATCATAAACAAAATTCTAGAGAAGGAGATGATATATGTACCTAAGCAAAAAATGTCCAATTGATCAGTGGACTCTTTTTGTGTGTAGGCATGCAAGTTATAGGATAGAGAGCCTGATATTGTTTTAATAGTTTCACATTCATATCATGGTTGATTTTGAGACAATCACATAACTCATATCATGGCTAAAAATAAATAACCAACTTACATAGAATCAAATAGAAAATTATCATGGCCAACCTAGAGGATTGAGATCACAATGTGCCCACTTGTAGGACTGTAACACATGCAAACAATAGGTGTACCAATGTCAAGTGCTAAAATCTTGCTTCCTGTCAATGCATTAAATTCTGTAGCAGAGATAGAAAAAGCGAAAAAGAGAAAGCAAAAATTGGAATATTCAATAAAAACTACCATCATGAATTCATCTCAATTTTTATTATTTCTATTATGCAAATTTAAGTAATTGTTATAAAGTATTTAGATAGTGTGGGTTGAGTTTTGGTGTTGTTTCTATATAAGAAGTTAGGGCTGTAATTTATTTTTTGTTCTTCATATTTCTTTAGTATAGACAAAAGTTATTTGATATCATGTGTTCTTATGTTATGCTAGTTTTTTGTCTAAGTAGTCATTCCTTCTTGGTAGTGACTGTTAGATATCCAAATTTTGTTGTTATGAGTACATAGTTGTTGCACTCTTATTGCTATTTAATATCATGTGTTCATCTATTATACCAATTCTTTATCTATAGGATTGTTTTCTATCTTTTTCTTTTTTGGCTGTTTGACTAGGAAATCTAATAGATTAATTGGATAAATAAGATTAATATAGAGAGAATTAAGAAAAATAATCATGAAAAAGAAATCTAAAAGTTAGGATTTCTTTTTTCATTTGCTGTCATGGTTTGTTGATATGAAGTCTGGGCTGTGATTTATCTTTGACTCTTACTATTTTTTTATAAAGACAAGTGACTTCTGATCATTAGGCCAAATAATCATGAAAATAAAATCTAAATTTATAGATTAAAATCTCTGTAAGGTCTCAAAAAAATGCTAGTCCTTATAGTTTGCAAAAGGTACATAGATATGTCAAAAAGTACATAAATAGTAAGGCATATCCAATGGCTAATCTTATAGCTAGGGTATCTCATATACAATGTAGATATACTAGCATAAACAAGTGATCCATTTGATCTACTCTTATAGCTAAGGTGTCTCATGCATTTGCATAATGAACTCCTAAATAATGTTCTTTTGTCTTAGCAACAAATAATATGCTCATATTTAAATAAATTCAAATTATATGCAAGCTTAGTATGAAATGTTGATAAATAATAGCTAATCTAAAGAATTGGACTATATTAAAAGAACATTAAACCAAAAAATGAAAAGGTAGTAGAAATAGAAACTTGACAAGAAAATTAGCTTTAGGAGTTTGGCCTTTTACTATTCCAGTAATGGATTCCCTAAGCTATTCTTTTACATTTTGTAGAACCAACAAGTCAAGAACAAATAATTAGTAAGAGTACAATTTTGTTTTTGTTATGGACAACACATACATAGGAGAAGAAGTAATTCTAAACAGAAGGCAGAACTAGAATCAAGATAGATAGATCACTATTTCTATATCTATAAGTCCTGTGATTTACATACTAATGGTAGAATTGGAATCAACATTGGTGGATAAATATATCAACTAGAAAATGGCACTAGCATAGAGTAGAACTTAGTAGTTTACTATACATGAAAGGAAAAGGTAAACATGTGAATTTCAGGCATCTTATAAGTTAAGTTCAAAAAAATTCTAAAGTATATATTTATTAGAATCATTTATATAGGGTAATAGACAAGAATCATTTATGTCATTGAAGATAGTCTTAAAGTCATTATCCTAATGTATCATAAGGAGTATTGTTAGCTATTGTGTTCCATTTCAAAAGGAGGATGCATCTGTTAGTAGCATGTCTTCCATATTTCTAAGTTTTACTTTACCACGTAAATAACAAAACTGCTATATAGCAGGGGTAGATAATAATGGGTCGTACATGTATTTCACTTAAGTAAGTTGTTGAATGTGTAACTAGATATTTTTGTAACCAACAGGTAGTCCAGATTTCTTGTACTCACTTATTCAAAATTGCTTGATTTACTAATCAATCAGTATCATTCTAATAAAACAACATATGAAATCAAAGGACAAACTAAAATCACCTTAACTCTTGTTCCTTAATTTTTTTCCCTATGAAACATTATATGAACTACATCTTCATTTCCCTAGCTCCTATCAAAACCCAAAACAAAGGAAAGATCATATCAAACAATCAGAGAGTTAAGCAAGTGAGAGTAAATATTATTTAATTTTGTAGCCTGTATTTGGCATCACCAAAACCATGAAGCTGATGCAATGTGAAAATAGTAGATAAACATAGCATCACACCTATCAGTCAATAATCCCCATTATACCATATTTTAAACATTCCTAGATGTTGTGTTTGTGTTGTCAGTGAGGCCCTCATACACTTGGAAAAACAAGACATAGAAAACCAAATCAAAGTCAGTGAAGAAGAAGATACAAACCTTTGGTGACGAGGAAAAATAAGAACGGGGAAGAAAGTTTGATCCTGAGAGCGATTGTTGCAAAACAAAAGAAAGGGCTTTCTAAACTGTAGAGAAAAGTAACAAAATAGATTTTGAGTCCAACACAAAAGTGTCACAGATGAATCTATCAAGCTGCATTTAGTGACTGTTGTTTAGCAAACTGCCATTAAAAATGGCCTTTATTTTAGTTTTTGCGACAGTTCCCTAAACCACTAGGAAGTTCATCAATGAGAGGTGGTTAAAGGAATTGCTACAAGATAACTGCCACTAAGAAATGTGATTTTTTATAGTAATTTAGTTTTTTGGTTTTTGGGCTTTTAACCCTTGTTGTAACAAAAAAATAAAAATAAATAAATAAAGCCTTATACAATATCTCTTAATGTTTAATTGAGGGAAACTTTGTGAACATAAAACATTATTATTTCAATAACTAAATTAATAATAGACTTATTTATTATTCTTTTAATATTCTTATTGTAAACATGAAGTTCTTCTGTAAATTGTGTTTGATAGCTTCAAGTGTTACAAAGCAGGATTTATGGCTAAATTTAATAGACAAATGTATTCAGATTTGGATGAAATTTGAGAGAAAATACACATATAAATTATGTTTTCTATTTTTCCTTGTTTCAAGGACATCTATGCAACTTGCCTAGTGTGAGTAGATAAGCAAATAGTTATGATCCTTGGATTTTTGTCTAGTGTGGGTAGATAATCACATTGTATGACACATTAGATCTCTTCCAAATTAGGAGAAAACCCTTTATATCAACTCAAAAAAAGTATATCTTCTTGTGCCATCAGGACTTTAGCTTAGAAGGCTCTTTAGAGGGGAATGTCTAGTGACTCAGGTGGACATCGAGGCACTAATCTAAGGGTATGAGTGTGTGGCTTGGTGTCTCCCCTGCACACTCAAGAGTCTTAAAACGAGACATTATGTGAATAAAAAAAAGTAACCCTTTTCAAATGAAATATTGTATTTTGAATTTATTTTCTTTTCACCCTATTCATCCATATATATTAGAATTGCATGAATGCATCTGTTTGCTAATACTAGTGAAATGGTTACTTATGTGTTATGTGTTTAGTTACTTATGATTGCCTCGATGTGATATAAATTATAGGTATTGCTCATTATTTTTAGGATTAAGATAGTATATAATTGGTTGGCTGGCTTATTCTCAAGTATTAAGTGAGTCAGTGCACAGTGAAGAGACTAAGTGTCACATCTATCAACAATCAAGCTACTGGACTGTGATAGTCTGGTATCAAAGTGTGGTTAAGGCCAAGCTTTTCTATTTTTTACTGCCCCTTTTCAATATGCCAACTATGTTGAAGAAAATGATGTCTGCTAAACGATTTGATGCAATTAATATTTTAATTAAGAATCTCAAAGGAGTTGCTAAATCTGTTTTGCAAACTAAAAAAATCCTTGAACTATTTTGAAAGGCCAATGATTGGGAATCTCTTAAGCATCAAGTTTTGAATCTCAAAGCTAGCATGAAAGTCAAAAGCATGAGGACTAGTGATTCTCTGTTGGATTATGAATGGTTTGTTACCAATGAGATGAAGGATGTTGTAGCAACTTTTTATGGCAAGATGAGTGAAATAGCAACCTTAATGAAGGTATTGATGATGGCCAAGGAGAATAGTTTGCAAGAAGGTGGTACCTCAGAGCAAAGGGAAACACGAAAAATCCCTAAACCATGGTCATATGCTAGGGAGAGAAATGCACAAAAGCTCAAGAATTTAGTATTTGATATGAATCAATATTTCCAAACAGCTAACATTACTTTAGAGGATGCTTAGTTGGATAAAGTTACTATGTTCCTCATAGACAATGCTAATATCTAGTAAAGCATAAAGTATCAAGAGATTTAGAAGGAAAGGTATAGCATCAACACTTGAGAATTGCTCAAGAAAGAATTGAAGGTGCACTTTATCCTAAGCATGTTGGACTATATGGCTTAGTGAAAACTAAGAGAATTAAGACAAATAAGATTAGTTCAGGAATTGACTGACAAAGATGAGCTATTTTGTTTTGTTAATAATTTATCACGAGAAGCCACCATGAAACTCCAAAGAATAAGAGTTTAAAGCCTCATGAAAGCAATGACCATAGTCGAGTGCTTGTCTGATTACTATTAGCTTTCCTAGCTTGAAGTCTCATAGAAGAAGCTTGAATACTAATAGTAGTAACCAATCAAGTAAGGGTGGCAAATTCAAGAGCGGGGGAGGCAATGGAATGCCTTCTCACTTACGAGTTTCAACATTATCCTAGACATCCAACAGTAAAGGGAAGTCCAAGACCATAACTTGTTTCTTATCCAATAGTAAAGGTTTTTGATATGTTGAAATTTCAACAATCAAACCAAACTAGGGAGTGGTACAGGACTACTATATTGAAATTGAAATAAATTGACTAGATTAACATAAGAGTTGTAGTGGTTGACAAATATAATTAAAACAAAAACATGTGCTGAGCACATGATGAGTAGCTACTTGCAATTATCTTGTTGCCTTTATTTTAAATTTTATTTTATTAGGGCACGTGTCTTTTTTTCTAGAAGTGAGTTCTCTTGAATAGATATTAAAAGGAACTGCTTATGTTCTTTATAAATAGTCATAATAAAAAATGGTACTATTTAGTGGCGGTTATTTAGAGGTGGTAAGGTTAACTACCTCTAAATAATATTTATAGTGGCAGTTAACATAACCACTGCTATATTTAAAATTTTTTTAACAATAGTGGCAGTTAACTTAACCGCTGCTATATTTAAAAAATTTTAACAATAACCGTTATGTTTTTTTATCATAAAAATTTATAATTTTTTTCAATTAGGAACCAATATCAATGCTTATCCACTTCACAGTTCTGTCCCTCTTTTCCTTTGCATCTTCAATTCTTTAAAGTAAATGCAAGACAGTGAAAATTGGACTTCATCCGGTTTATGGCGGTGACCAAATATTTTCAAAAGCTCTGGTAACATAAAAGAGCTAGATTCCAAATTTGAATTAGGTCCAACACCAAACCCTAAGTTGAGGCTATTGGTGTTGAGCCAAACAGTGTAACCGCTTACAAATTAGCTTAGGTTTTAATACATTCCATTATTCCTTCTCTCTTTGTGCTTTTCTAATTTAGTGTGTCTAAATATTGCTTTTTTAACTTTAATTCCTTTATTCTAAGCTTACTTTCTTTGGTCAATGCAATCTACTGTCTCTATTGTTCTTCAAATAGTAGTAATTTGCATACTCCATTTTATTTCTATATCTATACAGTGATTTGTTCTCAATGTTGCTAGTATACCTATTTCTAGCGTTGTTTGAATGTAGTACTACATTGAAAATTGCAATAGTTGAAAAGATTGGACAAAACTAGGCACTAATTTAGCATCTTGCTATATATCTTACCTGATTGTCCATTTTTAATTTTTATTCCTAATTGAAAAGTCTGGGGACCTCTTGGCACCTTTGAGAATGACAAAATTGATAGAGAAACTGGAATTTACAACATGTACAATCACTAGCAACAATAATTATTGCCACTTTGAAAGCCCTTATCTTCATTAATAATTCCTTCCATATTGCAAAAAGCTTTCCAAAGTTACTAGCCTTTTACTGTGTCAGTGTAATTTGTTTTCATAGTGGATACTGGAATTTTTGCATTACAGATGCTTTAAATGTTATGCATGTGCCTTCTTGTTTG
>JANHAO010026805.1:0-11001 GCA_026873985.1 Saraca asoca | reverse complement strand
TGATGGTCTTACTACTTCTAATAATGAATCTCATGAAGATCCTATTGAATTGTGTATAAAAATGCATGAGGCATTGTTTAAGACTAAGGAAGAATTGAAGAAAGTTAATAAGGAATTAGAACAACTAAAAATTAGGAATAAAGATTTGCTGAAAAGAATTGAGTTAACTAAAAAAAATGATGATATAAACATCCTAGCTGAGAAACTAGTTAGTGAAAATAATGTTTGTAAACACTGTGAGTCCTACAAGTGTGAAATAGATAGATTGAAAAAGAGTTTGCAGGGATTTTCAGACAGTAATGCAAAGTTAAACAATATGTTAGATAGTCAAAAGAGATCTCAAAACTAAAATGGCTTAGGATTTAAACAATATAAAAAGACTAGATCAATTAGGAATCCTAGACAGATCACCTATTATTATTGAAATCATAAGGGCCACCATATAAGATATTGTCCCTATAAAATAGTACATATGTTTTGAAGCCCAGTGAAAAGCTGGTGTGGTTGCTTAAGGTATATTTGTCTAATTCAAATGCTTCTACAATAAGGTCTAATATAAATTCTACTTTTAATACTAATAGATTTGGACCCAAATCCTACTGGGTATCTGCTAAGTCTATTTGATTTTAATTTTGCAGGTTCATGTGAGGGAAGTGAAAGCAGCTTTTTATGCAAAAGTTGCTTAATGAATTATGATAAATTCCCTTTTAATCTTCTGAATATCTGCTTATTTTTTATGTTTACTAACTTTAGCTTCAGAGATATTGCTAAATTTATTTTGCAAGAATGGAGAAACAACTTGAAATATGAAGTAATTTGAAATAACCTTTTGATTAAAATTTTAGAAAAATTGAAAATCTTTACGCATAAATCGATACAATAATTGATGTATCTTATTCTTTTTACATATATACACCGATGTATAAATCGATTCATGTGCATTTTTATCAAAAGCATCGACATATACTTTGATGTAGCTCATTTTTCAAAGTTTCGGTAAAGCTAAAATTTTTTATTTTTCTTAAAATTAGTGGATACATCAATTACAACTTTGATCCAAATAACAACACTCATACATACACCGATGCAACATCAATGCACATATGAATACCCAAAGAACAAATTCAAAATGTAATCAATGCATTAGTGACTCTTAACCTCTTACACCAATGCCATATCAATGAATAGCATCCCACTATAAATATAAACATTGGAGTCGAACCCATTTGCTACAATGACTAAAAACCTAACTTATCTTTTCTCTCGGCAATTCTCCCCTTTAATCGCAAAAATCTTCACTTTTCAACCAATTTTCACCAAATTTTTCTAATAGAAATGCTGAAATCACCCTTTTCTACAACTTCCACTGATCAATTTCTCCTAAAACACCTGAAAATCAAAATTCCCAAAATCTAACCCAAAAACCCTAAACATCGAAAACTACCTTCTTCAACCGTATCAATAATGGCAAAGTGTGTCAAACTCCCAGCACAATGAAAAAAACAAATCTCTAGTCAGACTTGCTCTATCAGATGAAGAAGAATCCTACTTCATGTCACAAAATGAGTATGAATCCTATCTTACCTTTGAAAATAGGAAGGTTAAGCCATTAAGGTGTTTTAGTGATCAATTGTTTAAATCTACTCATTTGCCTGGATTATTTGCTAAGTATAAGCTAGAAAAGTTTCTGAATTTCAAAGATATAGCCTACCCCAGGCTTGTAAAAATGTTTTATTCCAACTTAGCTAATGCTGATGGCAAACTGTCTTGTTATGTGATGAAGAACCACATGGTCATTGACCCTGAGATTTTTGCTAATGAATTTGAAATGGATAACTCTATGCCTAAGCTTACTATGGGATCCTTTAATGAGTATGATAAGAAACTAGCAGTGAATATGCTATTTCTCTACTCCACCCCAAAAGATGGCAGTGGGAGATTGCTTATTACTGGCCTATCACTAGATGATAGGATCCTATGCTATGCTATATTCAAAGTTATTTTTGACTTATGGAAGATGACTTATTTTTTATGTGGATTATTAAAAATCAAATTGATCTCAATTTTCCGTATTTTATTTTGAAATATTTGAGTAACTATTCAAGAAGAACAGACATTGGATATCTTCCATATGGAATGATTTTGACCCTATTTTTCATAAAAGTAAAAATAAAGCTTTCAATTGAAACTTTGGCTTCACACTTAATGCAATGACAATGATCACTACTTCACATCTGTACAAGATGAGTTTTATACAAGACAGTCAAGGAAAATGGATCAATAAAACACTTCCCTCTGCCTAACCGTCAGGTCAAACTTCAACACAAGAAGCAATCAACACAGAAGTTGAAGCTAGACTATCTGCACTGATTGAACATAGGCATAAACACATGATAGATCAAACAAATAAGATAACTGAGAGTCAGGATGCATAATTCAATGTAATGGAGGAAAGGATGTCTTTATTAGAGGAAAAAGTTGATAAAATTGAAAAAGAGCTGAATAAAAGACACAATCTACTTAATGGTCAAGTTGAAGAAATCAGGCTAAGACTTCAACAGCAAGATGAAGATGCTGAGATGCAGAAACTTAATGAAATCCCTCCGAGTAGTTTGTTTTGTTTGAGTTTTATTCCCATAGACCCTGCCGTCCTATTTGTTATTTTTGTTTCTTCTACTATTATGATGTATCTTGGATATTTTTAATATTTTTTTGGATATTGTGATATCTACTGAATATTTTGGTCTATTTGTAAATATCTTGATATTGCTGGATATTATGATGTTTTGAGTATATTTTTTACTGTGATATTTCTGAATGTATGTTTGATATCTTATGATGATAAATGCTTTGATGATTAAATTGTAATTAGAACTCCCTATTTTTTTCTCTTCTTATTTTGGTACTTTTGTGTTACTTTTTGATGTGCCAAAAGGGAGAGAAATATGGAATTTTTGAAAAGTTAAATTCCATAAATTTTAGATTCTATTATGAAATATTATCTTCACTCAAATAGAGGGAGCTTTTAACAATTTTGAGCTTTTATTAATTTTAGAGCTTTTCTTAATTTTGGAGCTTTTAATAACTTTTGAGAAAATCTCTTAAACAAAAAGTTTTAACATATGTTAGACAAAAGTTTTCTTTACTTTGAAACCAATCTAAAATTATTTGTCAACATCAAAAAGGGGAACAATGTTAGACTTATTAGTCTAAGTCATCCACACTTCTCAGTTTTGATGCTGCAAAGCAATTTTTTTAATCAATTTTATCTAATATATCTTTGTCATATTTTATTGCTTATTTTTCTTTTGTATTTAGGTTTCAAAGATATACAACTTTAGTATAAGAGAATCAAGACTAGTTTTTAGGATTTATTTTCGATTTTCTATTTTTAGGATCTCTTGTAAATAAACTTAATTGATCTTTGATCCACATTTTTTTAAGATAAACAATGAGGTAGAAAAATCATTTGAAGAAACATAAGATTTTGTAAAATAGTTTTTTTATCATGAATCGATGCATACATCAATGCATTGAAGAACTTGTGAAAAGTTTATATAGAAATCGAAGTCACATCGATGCATGAAGAACAATCTGGTTTATCAAAAGTTATGAAAAATAGCTACTTGGATGCAATAATCGATGCAAAGACTATGTATAACAAACTATATATCGATTACCACACTAATGAGTTAGTAAATAACAGACTCTAATCGATGCTACTTCGATGCAATAACTAAAAATTAGTTAATTTGTTATGGACGATTACAATAGTTGTAACTACCTAGCTGCTATTTCTATATAAATGATTTTTCATACAACTTCTTTAAGAATTTCATTGCGAAAACATCTAATTAAGAGCTATACATGATTTTCTCTCCACTTCATCTAAATTCCAAGATTTTTTACAAGCTTCTAGATCAAGATCACTTTAGTTTATCTTAGATAGTTTGAGATTTTCATCTCAAACATTGATATTGTATTACCTCTTTTTTTCTATTATTGTCTTTTTGTTTTTAAGATTTGTAGGGATTTAGAAATCTTGTATAGATTAGCAAGAATATGTTCATCTTGTATTTTTCCTTAGGTTTAGAAGAGCCTGTCCCCAATTCTTCTAGGTTAGCAAGAAGCCTGTTAATTTCTTATGTGTTTTGTTGTGAAGACTGGCATTTTAGGAGCATGTCAATCCTAATAGTTTTTGTTTCAATTTAAGAGGTCTTTTGGTTAAGAAAGATCAAGTGGAGTGACTTGAATTGTGGTTTCAATTCAAGTTGAACCACTTTAAAAATTTGTATCTTAATTTTTCTTTTTTATATCTTTACTGCTCCTATTATTAATTTTTAACATCTACCAATTTTATATCACTGATCATTAATTCTCTACATATCTTATCTAAAGAAAAGAATTAATTAAAACAAAGGCATATACATATTCTCCAATGAGAAAAGGGTAAGATCCACTTAATTTTGCTTAGTTAGCTTTCACAATATAACTTTTACCCACCACTAAGGGACTTAAGGGACTAAAAAGGATCCACCAGCGACCTGATACCAGAATATATAGGAGGCTTAAGCTTTTGAAATTCTCTCAAATAATTTCGGAAGTTCATGGTAGTTGGTGCTGCAGGAGGTCGAGGAGATAGAGGCATTTAGGTTTGTAGCCTCCTTTATTGTTGTCTTTGTACTCTCTAATGAGCCAGTTCATCCATGAATTCATTTAAAGTTCTCTATAAGTTTATAACCCATGTTGGGGCATCTATGGTGGAAAGACTAGCTGAAGCTCCAGAAGTGGAAGGAGCTTCTTATTTAAATTGAGGAATTTCTAGCTACACTTTTCTCATGCAACCTTGCCTCGACTCTTAGGTCTACCTGGCCTTGAGGTAATGATTGGGAAGAGGATGGTTTATAGGAGGCTCTTTTGGATGCTTTCCCTGATTCGCATCCAGGGAAAGCCAACAATCAAGTTTTGGGTAGCATTTTGCTATTACCAAATAGAAGGATTTGTTTAAGCAAGAATCAAATATATTTGTACATATAAAATTGAAAGATTTAGGTAATATAGAGATTTTCAACATATTCATGGTGTGGGCATTAACATATCCCTATTCATATGTCTTACTCTCGAGCACACTAACATGAACTTGGCATGCCTATCCCATCTTGGTAGTTAGACACCGCTAATTATGCACCTAGACACTAGACCTTGTTCTGATACCAACTTTGTCACTCTTCGATCCACAAAGTATGATTGGCATAGAAGATCATAGTTAGAAAACCCCTTCCAAACATCACAATGCAAAATCATTGCTGATTAGCCTAACATACCAAAGACCAAATCTACATTGATGCATAAACAAGTATCTACATATCAAATTCTACCAGAAATCTAATTGAGTTTCCTCTATTTTTTAGACACCTAAGCTCAAGGCCTTTACAACAGATAAGGCCTACATGTCCGTCACATCTTGTATAATAACTCAAAATCACATTAGCCCAGATAGCACAAATCAATATCCTCTTAGGTATCATCAATCAAAATATATGCAAATAATAATCCTACCAACTACCAAGGCTTCCACCATCAATATACCTTTAGGCTCCGCAAAGGGTGGTCCTTTCAATTAGTGAATAGATCCTGAACTAGTGTAAGGAGGGACAATAGGCATATCCTCTGACTTTAAAAAATATGGAGAAAAATGGGGTGAGTTTTATTGAAACTCAATGAGCAAATAATCTCATAGAAAACCAAAACTTAGTTTATAATTCATATTCAAAATCCAAAGGATAAAGTATGTATATAGCAGTGAAGATAAGCTTACCCATTCAAAAGTCATAATCTCAAAATAGGTTCAGAAACTTTCATCCATCAAGAAAATTAAGTAATTAAAATATGGTATTCATCAAAAATAAAATGAGTAACAAAGTGTGATACTATGAAAAATATTCATCATGACATAAATATAGAAGAAATTTAGTAAGGTTTTCTAAAATTTATCAATACTCAAGTAGCAAGATATTCTGTAATTGCTCTTCTACTCAAATGCCATTGGGATCCAAAGGATAATTCCTAAAGGTAACCAATCTAACAATTATCTTTGTAATCCACCAAACACACCAATTAGATATTCATACATATTTTCCCCTAATCACACCAATTAGATATTCATATATATTCTCCTCCAAACATTCCAATTAGATATTCATATCACAAGTGCACTTGAAGGTTTTCAGGGAATTACCAATGGATCCAGGATTTCCAAACAATTAAACATTCGGAAAACATTATGCTAGTAGGTCTATTCTTAAATAAGAGACATTCTATTCATATCATAATTTCAATAACCCAAATATATCATCAAACATCCCAAGTAGCATAAACTTCAAAAATGCTAACAATTCCATATCACAATAATATGAAATCATTACTTTTGTAAACAATAATTGTTATAAAATGCATAAATACACTAAATCATTTCCATATTTATACATCATATGGTAAAATAAAATCACTAGTTTCAATAACATAAGTCAAAATAAAATGTATAATTTCATCATAGCAAATCATTTTCATATATATATATATGACATATAGTTAAACTTTCAAAACAAGTTGACATCATAATCCCATTATTCAAAAATCATAATATAAAATTATTTCATATTACAAATGGGATTTATCAAACGAGTAGAATTATCTACTCACCTTAGAGACTTCTTAAATGATAAAAAATTTTCTCAAGAGAATTGATTAATGTCATAAGAATGTTCTTCAAAATGCTAGATTAGCTAACTTAGAAATTTGAGTCAATCTACCTAGCTAGATATAGACAGTATCAAAATTAATTTTTGAACTTAAATTTAAAGTCCTATAATTAAGCATACCTATCCTATATTAATATTATACTTCAATATCTGAAGCTACAATTTCAAAATCAAGTAGCAGAACCACCTACTTGGATATTTAGTTGAAATTTGAAAATTTAACATCGATGTGCTTGGTTCTTCAATGGAAGTATCACTATGGTTGATGAACAAAAATAATTCAGCATACATCAATTTTGAGGGTTAGGCTTTTAGGTAAGATTTTTCTTGAAAACTTAAAGCAAGATTGATATAAAATAAATCTTTTATTTTAGGAAGGCTTAGTAGTGTCCAAAGGAGCTATAGGAAGCTCAGAGCTAGTTGAATCACTACCAAAAATCCTCCCCACATTTGGCTAAGAAGTGTTGAAAGAGAGGAAGAAAAGGGCCGTTGAGTTGCACTAGTGGAAGAGGGACATCGGAGAAGCGGAAGGAAGGAGAAGAAGCTTTCATGCTCATTAGAAAAAGGAGGAACAAAATAGAGGTTGGTTGGCGACAGATGTTTGGTATCGCGAAGTGAGGAAAGTTTTTTGGGGAAGCAGAACTCATGTATAAGGAGGAGAATCCAGTATTGGGGAAAAAAATAGACTATAACATGAAATGGGGAAATTTGGAGTTTAACCTTATCAACTCATTGACATCTTCAAAAAGGCCCTCCTAGAAAAGGGAAAATTATGTTACAACTCCAACAAATATTTAAAAACCTTCACTTTGATCCCTCTAAAATATATTTCTTTTTCTTTTTCTTTTTAAGGTATTATAGTGGCAATAAAATATAATTATAATGATAAGAAAAAATAATGATATTAAAAATAATAGAATAAAATAATATGAAAATGATGATTGTAAAATGAATAAATGGATAGATTAGGTCTTACCCTTTTTGTATGGGTCATGGATCAATCCATAACCTATGTAAAATTTTGATTAGATCATAAAAGGATAAATGAGTCATTATCAATCTATCCACCAATGACTTGATCCAAATCCATCAAAACTATCCATTTGTCACTCCCTAAATTTACCCAACAAAAGCTAATTTTTAAAGTGGAATAGCTTGTTAGATTCTAGCAGTATCAATTCTTTTTAAAATGAAATGCTATGCACCACTAACACAATAGTGTAAATTTACATCACTTGATCAATGGTGGAAATTTCTTCTTGCAACTTGAATAACTTATGGTAACCTATTACTTTATATTTATGAATCATGCCTAAAATTTTACTTAATGTTTATGAATTGGCTCCTAAATTTCCTTTATTTGCTTCAATCATTAACAAGTCCTTTTAGGTGACATCCAAGTTGTAGCCTAGCACAACTCTAATGAAGGGGCAGTTCTACAAAGAATAGAGGAAGAAAGCCAAAGACAAAGGGTGATGGTGAACCTGATCAAGACAATGGGGCAGTTGAAGATGATGAGGAAGAGGATTGAAGATAACAACGAAAAAGGCAGACAAAGATTTGAAAAAATGGCAATCAATATATAGCAAAGGTGATAATTGATAATGTTTTTTAAGGTGTGCAAGCTTTTGGCAATCTTCCCTATTAACTAGTTTCAATGCTCGTGTTTAGCATTCATCTATAATGAATACGAGACTATGTCCAATCCAGAAAACAATGGTAATCATTAATAATAAAACCTTTGATTTATAACAAAGATCTATCTATTAACCTTGGGGATTTACAAATGTTTATCGATCCACAAGGAAGGTTTTCAACTATTTGTTTGTGGGCACCATCTAGTGCTAAACAAATGTAGGTAAATGCAATAACAATATGGAGTAACCCCAATAGTTTCCAATGCTTTTTCATTTATAGATCAATACCACCTTAACCAAATGTTGATATGTCAAACCATCTATTTTTTATTAATGGGGACTTCCTAATTCTTCAGACAAACTCAATCTTTGTTATTCTTTGACTTTAGATGATGAATGAGTGTGTTTGAAACACATCAGCACTACTTATAATGATGAGTTTGATGGTTTATCGGTTCTTAATATAAAAAGTCAGATAGAAATTGGTAATATTATAAGCCACTTTGGAATCATGAGTGCCCAAGTGGTTATCATTTTGTTAGTATTTTACCTCACTAATACATACACAAATGACATCCACTACAATTCAACAAACCCAAGTTATTGAAAACTATTTTAAGTTAAACAAATTTGGATATCTAGCAATAACTTTAGCTACCTTTGCATTGAAATGGGTCTCACTTCATTTGAAGATTTTTCAATAGAATTCTTCTCTTTTTTGTTTACCCTGCTTGACTTTCTTACATCAATAATCTTCAAACCATAAGGATTTTTCAAATGTTAGACCTTTATTAAGCTATGACTGAATTTGCCATGTATACATTTAAATGGTTTAGCTTAATGATATTTCCAAATACATATATTCATTCATCAGAGATTTGTGAACTATGTAAGACCTGATCTAGAAGCCAAGAAAACTAATATGGATTGAGAACATTTGCTCATTTTTCTCTTTAATTGATTGTTTATCCTATGCAAGAAAGAAGCAACAAAAAAAGGAAATTTTGATAATTTTATTGGTGTTGTGGCAATTGTAAAGTGAGTATAGTAACTTTTAGATGTAAAAGCTATTTTATTATATTTTCTTATTTTTATTTGTCCTTTCTAGTTTCTATGCTAGGCTTGTTTTTCTTTTAATAAATTACTCAAACATCACTTAAATGTTTAAATAATTAGAAATTATCTATGTAGTGGGTAATTAGTCTAATTATCTGTGACTCCTAAGTGTCCTATTTTATATAGATACTAGAACAGAGGTTAAAGTTAAGTAGTAATGTCATTTTGCTCAAAATACCCATCATTTGGGAGCGTTTCAACTAAGGTTTACGCTATGAAATATTTGGCCTAAGACTTATATAACAAATTTCTTCTACTCTTGATTTTGGTAAATATCAATAACAAAAAAAATCTTGTTTTCCAAAAAAACTAATACTATTCGGTCACCACTACAAGAAAAATACAATTTAGCGACCGAAAATTTTGGTCACTAAAATATGATTTTCAATCGTAGAAGCATTTAGCGACCGAACAGCGACCGAAAAAAATGAGAGGCTAAACACCTAATCACAGAGCAGTCAACGATCGAAACTGGGCAATTGCTGAACTTAGCAACTGAATTGGTCACCAAAATTTTTGGTTGCTAAAATCCTAGAAGTTCGGTCATAGTTTATGTTTTTCACGACCAAAATTTTCAGTCGCTATTTCGATCACCAAAATTTTCGATCGCTGTTTCGGTGACTAAAATTTTTTTGACCAAAATTTTTGTTTGCTATTTCAGTCGCAATTTTTTTTCTGTGACCAAAATTTTCGATCACTATTTCAATCTTTAAAATGCAAAATTTTGTGACCCACTATTCAATGACAGTTCGGTTGCTGAGTTAGAGGATAATTTGCGACCAAAATTTTCAATCGCTATTTCGATCGCAAAGTAGTAAAATGTGAAAAAAAAATTTGATTGCAAATTCGGTCTTTCAATGGAACAGCTTTTGCAGACACTTTTTTTAGTGACTATTTCAGCCACTAACACCTGATTGTCATATGAAAATGCTACAAATCTAATCCAATACCATCCATAACAATCTAAAAACCATTCAATTATAGTGCATAGTAAAATCAATCAATTAACATTAAAGGTAAATTTAATGCATAAAAAATATCCAAGTCAAAATAACAATAAATCCATAAACTGTGTAACTCAATATAAATCCATTACAAATAGAAAACTAATCAGTCACATCTAAATTATGTAAAAAACTAATATACCCTAAGATTTATTATCTGTATCAAATTATCATGTGGCTCCTCTAGATGGTGCTATGCACCGTGTGATACTGGATCATGGGGCTTAAGCTGTTAGTTTGATAGGTGCCTTAGGGCCAATGTGATTAAGCTCTATTGTATCTATGACTATACATTCTATATTGATTTGATAATAAAGGTTGACTATTCATCTTATATTGCTTTCATTGTGCATTGCATGTTAAAGATAAAGTCCATGGTGGGAACTTATCTCATTCAATCAATTCTATAAGGGGTTATAGGATTGTGAGGGTGATTGTTAATGATGTAAACTTCTACACTAAAATGACACTAGTCGAGATCTA
>JANHAO010026804.1:0-10994 GCA_026873985.1 Saraca asoca | reverse complement strand
CCAGAATGCATGTTTAAATCTGATAGCAGTTAGTGGGGAAACCCTATAAATAGATAGAGAAAGGGAAGAGCCAGTTTCTTAGTCTTATTTTTTTGTATTTGGCTTGTGCCAAGGGAACCCTTCTGGGTTGGGGAAAGCTGAGGCTCTTGTAATTTTCTTCTTCTTCTTCTTCTAGTCCTAATCAGAATTTCTACAGCATTTCCCTGTTCTTTTCTTCTAGTCTACTTCTGTATCTACTGTTTCCTTTCTGTTTAATAAGAATTAATTCAAAGAATTCCTGAGTTCCTATCATTTAACTTCATGAGGCCCAAATAATAATTAATTATCTCCATCCACAGCATTAGCTATTGAAAAGAGGTTCTTCTTTACTCCTGGGACATGATAGACATTGTTGAATGTGATTGAGTCATCCACTTTCTTCCTTCTCCACAGAATGAACAATGTTATCTATTGTAATGATTCCACCCTTTTTGTTATAAGGATGAAAACATGAAAACATTGAATCATTTCCTGTTAAACGATGACCACATCCAGAATCTATGATCCAATCCCTGTCAAAGTTGATAGAGTCCGAAGCATTTGTGTCATTTTTTGCCATGAAGTACTTGTCCCAATCTTCATCTTGTTTGTTTCTCCATTTCAGCCACATTCCTTTCTTCATTTTCACACGACAATTTTTCTTAATATGGCTCATCTTGCCACAACAATAACATTTGATGTTTCGCAAGCTTCCTCTCCTTCGATTTGATATTCTTCTTTGCAAGCAAGGCATTTTCTTCATCATCTTTTATTGAGAAACCACCATGTGCATGGCCAAAGACTCTTGTGAGGACAAGAGATTCTCAAGCTCCTCCAAGGATGGTTGTTGAGCCCACCCTTGAATTGAGTAACAAAAAGAGTATATTCTGGTTTCAAGACATGAACAATATGATGCTTCACCCTTGCTTGAGAAATAGGCTCTTCTGAATCTAACAGAAATTTTTTAACATAGGTATTCTCAAGCAATTGTAACCTACCCTCATTCTTCTTGTTGAATAATCTATCAAAGGTCTCCCAACTTTGACTTGCTGATGTACAACCAACGATGTGATCCTACAATGAATGAGAAATTGATCCCTTCAAAACAAACTCAGCCTTGTCGTTCTTTTTCTTCCTTTGCTTGAATCCTTCAAGACTCATCATCAGCATTATCACCAACTTCTGGAGCAGTAGTGTCATCTCACCTACTACATCCCACAAGTCTTCACCAACTAGATAAGAGTCTAAACACATCCTCCATGCCCTGTAATTGGCCTGGTTTATAACTCTACACCAAAACCAGTAATCCATCTTTTGGAAACCTGATTGAATATCTTCACCAAAGGATCTTGCTTAACACTGGCAGCTCCTTCAAAGCTTTTGATACCATGTAAAGAAATCATAGTCAAACGAGTTACACTAGCTCAAGATCACCACCAAGGAATGAAAAAACAGCCACAAATTCAAAACAAATCCAAAAGACATGAACAACATGACATAATGGAAAAACTTTTTATTTATTGATGAAAACTGGTTTAGAATACTATACATATCAAAAGACATATTTATAGACATAATATATGACTCTAGAACTGACCAGATTAGGTTAAACCTTGGACTAACACAAGATAGTAATTCTAAATGATTGTTGGGATTTCCTAAAAGACTACTTGGTAACTACACTCATAACCCAGCACATACATGCATCAACAACCTAGACAGAAATGAAAAGACATTTGAATAAATACTCTTAATATCCTAAAAAAAAAAAAAATCACTTTGATGTTCTCAACAGACACATTTCCACACAACCAAAGCATTATCATTCCAACCAGAAATTTCCTTGTTTTGAATGGAGTACGGATGAATGCTTTGGTATTTTCAAAATTTAGGTTTGTTTGGCAGCACTACCATATACTTATTTCCTTATGTGTCATGGGCTGATACCTCTCTAGCCAAAACTGTGCGGTGCATAATGCCAATTTTTGGCCAATGTGCCAACCTTCCAATAAGTTTGAAAGCCACACTCGGATAGATAATCGGGGCATCGAGGATTTTGTCACCCATACAACTAAAATCTCATGCGCAACATGTCCGCAAGCAAACATGAGTGTGTAGTCGAAGCATTAGCGCATATCGAGTTTCAAAGAATGTGTTACACAAAAAGACTTTAGTGCATATCAAGAAGGGATTTTTTTTAAAAATAAGGAGAGGAACAATTTTATTTTATTAATATATGTCTTATTATATAGTTTTGAGTGTATATGAGGAGTATTTGTAAGTTCCATACTCTGATCCTAGCCTAAGTCACAGTACTCACCCGGTCACCGGATGTGCCCTTCCTAAAAGAACATTCTCAGCAAAAGCCTTATTGGCAAGAGTAGACATACTTTTTCTCAATTGACATAAGGACGTTTCTCCTAGTTTTTAAGGGTTCTAATGCACCATCTTATATGGACGTGAAAATAAAAATGTAAGGATCACAACTATATATTTTTCTACTTATAATGGAAAAATGATCAATGCTAAAAAGACACTAATATCTCCAACGAAAAATTCAGAAAAATAATTTACAAGTGCATTTGCTCTGAAATTCGCACTACAAGGCCTCTTCTTTATGCTTGATTTTTATGTCAAGTTTCGTCCAAAACTGAGCTTGTTTGCTTGCTGAATTGGTTCACAAGATCAACTTGTGACATTTTCTCCTATTTCAAATGGCAATGCTCTCATTGATGCCTTAATCTGACATAGCTTCCATAAAGGTTTCTCTTTTTGAGCAATGGTTTCTCGAATCTTCATGTGGGTTTTCAACCTATTCACTCGAACTTCTCTTTCAACCACTCTGCTTGTTTCTTTGAGCTAATATCATTCGAGAGGCTTTGATGAATGGCACCCTTAACCTAGCATAGCTTTTAGGATCGTCATCAGCCTGCTGCTCAGCTCCTCCCTAGACTTCCTCGACTCTGTTTCCTTGAACTCACACCATTACATATTTGCTTCCCCCACAACCTTTGGGTAGTTGCCTCTGCAACTTCAATGTCTTAGCCAATGTTGCCTCCATAGACTTCGTGTTCTACCTTTATAGACTCAACTTTGTTGTTCCGACACAAACTCACGTGTCACTGTCTTCACAGCTCTCTCGACTCTATCGCCTTTGCAACTTCACCTGTCTCGCTGCCTTTGTAGCATTTAGGGTATTACCTCTATAACTTGCCTCACTACCTCTATAGCTTGCATGCACACTATCCCTACACAACTCTTGATTTAACTCGCTACCTCTGTGGCATTCGATTTGACTCGCTAACTCTATACCTTAAGCGTATGCTACCACTATGGCTTTTGCGCTTGCTTGGTATTTTGGACATCTATGCTGACAGATAGCCCCACATGCGATCTCCCATGCCACTGATGTAAGATATGCAAGTCTCCTATCTTGTTCAAGCGCAAGTCACATACCTTGCTCACAAAACACGGTCTGCTAGCAATTCCCATACTTTACTTATAGGTTTGCTTGCGTTAGGTTTGATCTATCTACTATACCTCCACTATGCAACTTTCACACTCGATTGGATCCTCTCAATTCTCTCTGAATTGACACCCTCGTGGTATCTTTCAGCCATCACAATTTTTTCAAAGTCGATGTAATCTAGCATCGTGGTCCTCACGACCTTCCTAGGTTTGTATGATCGAGTTCTATTTCTTTGAAGTTGACACTTGCTAGTCTCCCTCTACCTTCATAGCCACTCACTAGTATCATTGCCCTCATGGCAACTTCTTCAATGATTAATGTCCTCTCTCTTGGCATTTCTCGACCGACATCCCTCTGAAGACTCCTTATTCAAGCGCATCCTCATGATGGCTCCCCCACATCAATGGCTTTGATAGGGGTTGAGCATCAAGCATCCTCCACTCGAGCTCAAGTTTCACTTTGCTTGTGCACGAGCAATTGTGAATCTCATCGATATTGTTGTAAAGTCTATCTTGTGAATATGTAGTGCTAATCTGCTACACTTTGAGGTCATTATTGCTACTTTGTAAGCGATTATGTAGCTCTAGCTCACTATGCAGGTATCATTGTCACTTGTCCTGCAACTATGATGTGCTAGCTCCCTAACATCTCATCTCAAATCTTGTGGATTAGCACTGCAGCTCGCTCATTACATCACAGATAATGCACAATGGATCCTTTTTGGATTATCTTTATCCCTTTTGGGTTTACTTTGAATAAAATTCATACCCTTTGACATGATTTTGGACTCCTTGAATAAGATTTGTCTGCCCAACACATCACAAGAGATGTGCCATCCTGTAGGATGTATTAACTATCTATTGTGGCCACGCTTTCTCAAGCACGATTATGGCTTTGCCAACAGTTTATATATCCTTCATGGACATGGTCAAGCTTTCTCCGCAAGATCAGGGCTTCTCTTGGGGCTTCCTCTCACTAGATAGGCCGTCTATTCACTCACTTTCTTGAATGGTTTTGCATTCCCTTGAATGCCTACTATGAATGAGTGCATAATTAATATCCCATGATGTACAGCAAGTCCACCAACTTCTGCACATACTTGCACTTGATGTACTGCTAACGTTCTCTTAAATACAATATCTCGCACACTAGCCCTCAAATTGCTTGAACCTCTTGTACCCTTCTTAGTCAAGTCCTTAGCAACATCTCTTCGTTATTTCGCACGAGTGTCTAATTCACTCACAAACTCCACATGCTTTCGACAAATTGAATCTATCCCAATCATGGCCTTCCTAATCTACTCGCTCTAGCACAACTGAGCTCTGATACTTTTGGCCAACATGCCAGCATTTTAATAAATTTGAGCCACAGTTAAATAGATAATCAGGGCATTGAAGATTTTGTCACCTATATAATTAAAATCCTATGCACAACATGTCTACAAGCAAACAAAACATGAGCGTGTAGTCGAAGCATTAGCACATATTGAGTCTCAAAGAGCGTGTCACACAAGAAGTCTCTAGTGCATATTGAGAAGGGACTTTTTTTAAAAATAAAGAGAGACAACTCCATTTTATTAATATATGAGTCACTACATAATTTTGAGTGTGTAAGGGGAGTATATCTAAGTTCCACCCTCTGATCTGTAGCCTGAGTCATAGTGTCTACCCAATTATCGGACATGTCCCCCTTTAAACAGCATTTTAAGCAAAAGCCCCTATTGGCAAGAGTAGACATACTTTTCCCAATTGACATAAGAACTTTTCTCCTAACTCCTAAGTTTTCTAATGCACCATCTCATATGGATGCGAAGATAAAAATGCTAAGATTGCAATCATGTACTTTTCTACTTGTACTGGACAAATGATTGATGCTAAAAAGACACAAATATCCCAAAAAGGGGAAAAATTCAGAAAAATAAGCTACAAGTGCATTTGATTGCAAATTAGCATCACAAGGCCTTCTCTTCATGTTTGATTTTTATGCTAAGTTTCGTCTAAAATCGAGCATGCTTGCCTGTTAAACTACTTCACAAGGCCGACTTGTGACACTATAGTAGGTCATACATAACAGTAGAGACCTTAGTTTATAGTTTCAATGGTTACTCTTTTTAATGTCTAACAATATCACAATGAACTAATAGATGTTCATGCTAAATCTCACTTGATATAGAACTTGCACTTGGAAACCTTCATAATTTCCTTTTGTCATTTAAGTAAGTGCAGAAATCCTGTGGCATTAACTAATGATGATTTATTATCTCACAGTAAAGAAAAATCTCCTAAAAATAACCTTTGTAGACAGATCTATGTGATATTTAATTTTATTTGGTTGATCAACCTATCAGTTGTAATTGTAGAATGGTTTTAATTGTTAAACTCGAAGACTTTGTCACAGATTTCGATTGCATTCATTTATATCCGTGATGTGTCCTCTAATCTTTTATTGTAGGATGAGTTGATGAGCAATGAACAGCTGTATTTTGGTCTTGCTCAGGTTTTGCGTAAATTTCCAAAAGAAACTGGTAAGCAAGAACAGCAGCCGAACAGAAGTTAGTTTTCGTAAAGTTTTTACATCTTTGGTGGTAATGCAGCTGAGTTGGACTGTGCTCTTAATATAGATAGAGTGTTATGTCACTTCTGCTTTAGGCCAAGGAAAGTTCCAAATGAAGTCTTGCCAGTTGATCAAGCGAAAAGGAGTCAAGTCTTGGTATCGAGTGTTGTTCTCCTTAAGACTGCTTTGGACGCCCTGCCTTTACTGTCCAAGGTGTCCCTTGTTTTCAGTTATAATTAGACTCGAAAATTTTTGCAGTAATCAAATGAACAAGAGAAGGTTGGAGATGATCCTTTCTTTGATAACATCTCAGGTGCTTAAGGACGCAAAAAGTTTGCTTCTTTCAAATATCTACAAATCTGTATGCGAAAATGAGAAATACGGTTTCATCAGGAAAAGGTACCGTAGAAAATTTCTTCTCCCTATGAGCATATGCAACTGTTATTTCAGATGTTCTTACTTTGTAAGGACATTGGATGTGGATCCATTTATTAGTTAAGAATGAGTAGAGTCCTGAAACTAAAAGGAAAAAAAAAATTGAATTGAATACTAAGAGTCAAATATTTTGTAATCAAATTGCTAACAACTATCCTTTTGCTACATTGCAAAGGCAATATCGTAGTTTCTCTTGTCCTATATATGCTTCCTGTCTGATGCAATTCGTGACTGACCTCATCTGCTCAGTCATTATTAATGGGACGAAAATAGTGTTTTTGCCCATGCTCCATACAGTGAAAGGTGGTGCTGTTGGGTTTAGCATATTGGCAATGAGAAGCATGTGCCGAGTATGGTATATCTATAAAAAAATAAAATAATAAAGAATTTAACAAAATTATGATAATTTTTTTTTTTTTCAAGTTTGGGCAACAGGACTCATTTGTTTTTCAATTCAGGATCGGAGAGGTGATTGACGAGGATGTACTTCATGCTCGAGCTCCTTTTGTTGCCCGCACCGAGCAATGCTTTGCTGTCAAGACTGGAATTAATGGTCTATTGGATATCTCACGGAGATCATTGTGTGACACTAGTGAAGGTTTTTATACTATCTGTCTATTTAGTTCTCTTACTCGTCAACCTTGTCATCGTCCTTTTAAATGCTGCTTACGATATGAAATCTTCCTAAGGTGTTCTGCAATCCTTTCACAGCCATCTACAGTCTTGCAAGCAAGTATCGTGAAGATTTCAAGTTGCCCAATTTAAAACTCTACTTCAAAAACAGACAGGGGTTCTACTTTGTTATACCGCAGAAGGACATTCAAGGAAAGCTTCCAAGCAAGTTCATTCAGGTCAGGGAGTATATGTTGGTTGCTATCAATTAATTAACTCTTTTTATACTTTTCTCTGCTTTAATGTTCTTTTGACAAATATCAGGTTATAAAGCATGGAAACAACATACATTGCTCGACTTTGGAACTTGCGTCTGTGAGTAATGTGATCTTTAAGATTTCATACCACGTAAAAATATGTTATATATGGGTCATACATTAATGGGCAATTGATGTGATATTGAAAAAGCATTATTTATACATGCCTTGATTTTAGACTCGTTTGTCAACATGATTTGGAAAGAGTTGGACTTCTACACAGCCGCTATATATGTGCACTGAAGTCTCATGAGATCATGTTAGGGCCAAATCACTAATGAGTTTTACCTTTTGCACACTATTGTTCAGATGGATGTGGAGATCTGCATGCCATGGTTCATAATACGTTGAGTTTAATGATTTTTCCTTCTTTGACCTTAAATTTTGATATCATAAAATCACATTGTTCTGTTGATGGAATGATGGATAAATACCAGAGACAAAAATGCTTCCTCTGTCCATCAGGCTTTTTGGCCATTTTAAGGAAACTTGTACTTTATTATATAAGACTGCACATTTGTTAGGAGGCTTATAGATTTTCACATGGATGAGGGCTTTTCAAAAATGACCTCGACATTTTTAACTTTTCAAAAGGAAAGATGATAGGAGAAATGAGGAATGATAAAAATGAAGTTTGACTTCCAAACCAGAAATTTGATCTAGGACTCACGATAAAAACATTAGAGACAAAATGTAATTTAACATCTCACGTTCTTGAAAAGTTTTCATTTTCCCTTTCACTTTTATGAAAATTTGCAGTTGAACGTTAGAAACAAGTCTGCAGCTGCAGAATGCTATACACGGACAGAGATTTGCCTGGAAGGTTGTTTCTTATGCTAGCAATACCAACACTTACACACAGGCTTGGCATGTTTGCTTTTACTTTGTCATTGCATGATAACTGCTATATTCTCATAAGAAGATCTATATTTTCCATGGCCTTATAGGAAGTTAGGTAGCATTGTCGATCATTTGGGAGCAGAAATGAAAGATTTACAACAGTCAACTGATTTTCTTAAATTATCAAATTAGACTCATATCTTATCAACGGACTTGGTGTTCCTTTCCAATGCATGTTATATGTGTTTCCATTATTTAAACTTCTTTTACTCCTTCTTTAAGTAGTCATTTATCATACAAAGAACTAAATTGTGTACTTAGCTTTTTGTGTTTAAAGCTGTAAATAATTTGAAGGGCTAGAAAAAGAGACTTGGGCAAGAAATAGCATTTTAAGGATAATACATGAACCGGCAGTATTTCCCATAAAAAGGCAATTGGGAAGAAAGATGACGTTCCATAATTTTTATTTTTGTTCTTCCGTCTGTTGTCTTCTGTTCTTCCATTATATGGGAATCTATTCCTCAAACATTAATATGGGTGACAAGGATGCCCTTAACTACCATTAGCATCTAAAGACTTTTGATGGAGCTGTGTCATGCAGGGCTTACATGATTGAATTGACCATATTCTTTATTCAATTTGCAATAATTGTTATTCCTTTACCTTTGCTAATTGATTTCTAGATATATAATCTTGCCTATAGGAGTTTTGGGACTCGCACTACCTCACATGTTTCTGCCATTCCATTATTTCTGTATGAAATTTATTAATTGAAATTGAATTCACAGAACTTCTGGATGCTATTCGCGAAAATATCTCTGTACTGACACAGTTTGCCGAGGTCCTGTGCCTGCTGGATATGATTGTGAATTCCTTTGCTCATATGATATCCACTAAGCCTGTTGATACATATATAAGACCAAAATTTACTGGTAAGTAAATTCTTAGCTTCTTTGTGGCATATGTATACCTTTTGAATGTTTAACAGGGAACACTTCTGATCCATAATTTGTTTGCAAGAGAATGGACCAATGGCAATTGATGCTGGAAGACACCCAATCCTGGAGAACATCCATAATGACTTTGTTGTAAGTAATGAGTTTACCTGATATTGAGATAGGTTCATTAAAATAGTTTCCCTTTTTTTCCCACGTGTTGGAAGGAATTTTGTATTCTTTTTTGGGTGAATTGATCTTTTCCTTTGCAGGCCAATAATATATTTCTGTCTGAAGCCTCAAACATGGTGATTGTGACTGGCCCCAACATGTAAGAAAATTTTCCACACATAAAGTTCACTGTTGATGAGAGAAGGATTGACGAACCAAATAAGAAAATTCCAGACAAGTTTAAATGGCCTAGAAAAGGACTATTCACTACTGAACGCTTTCTAGTATGAAGAATAATTCCTCCATAGGCGTATTAATAGTCTAAAATCTTACAAGTAATTGTAGTCTATAGAAACAGCTGAATGGAAATTAGAAACATGCTAGTTAGAGTCAATGCTTACATCCGCTATCTACAAAAATGGAAAAAAAACTTAGGCTTTTGGGTGGCTAGCTATTTGCGTGAAGAATTTCAATTTATGAGACCTAATTTCTGTATTCACTTCCCCTAGGAGTGGAAAAAGTACATACCTTCAACAAATGTGTCTCATAGTTATTCTTGCTCAAGTTGGGTGTTATGTTCCTGCTCGATTCTCAACTCTGAGGGTAGTTGATCGCATGTTTACAAGGATGGGTGCAGTTGATAATCTTGAATCAAACTCTAGCACGGTACGATTCAAAACATCTGCTTTGATGCTGTTCTGGCTATATACAGATAGTGATGTACAGCTTAAAAGTATACCCTGACTTTTTGTTGAAAATACGTCTCTTGGTAATCGGTTAGGTTTTATATTTTAATGAGTTTTCTGGATTTACAGTTTATGACAGAGATGAAAGAGATATCTTTTATCATGCAGAATGTCTCGCAGAGGTAATGCGTTTCGTGACTAAAGGTAGATGTGATTGCTTTTTCTCTGAATATTTTTGTTGGATATAGGAGTCTGATTGTTGTTGACGAACTTGGGAGGGCTACTTCTTCTTCTGATGGCTTTGTAATTTCATGGAGTTGCTGCGAGCATCTTTTGTCACTTAAAGCGTAATTCTTTTCTGAATTATCAATGATCATATCAATTTGCACTTTCAATATAATGTGCATTGATGTAGCCTTGTCAATTTTAAGGTAACTAAATATGTCCTTATCTGCATGCTAATACTGACGTTCCGTCTTTACTTTTCATTCCTCTTCAGGTATACCATATTTGCTACTCATATGGAGAATCTATCAGAATTAGCAACAATGTACCCAAACGTGAAAATTCTGCACTTTCATGTCGACATAAGAAATAACCATTTGGATTTCAAGGTGGTATCTCTGTCTCTTTCTTGCCATGAGGTCATGACCCCAAAACTGAAATTCTACTCTAATAGTTCCAACTTAAAGAAGGACCGAGACATATACCACACTATGGTCTTCGCCTAGCCGAAATAGCAGGATTACCAAGTTCAGTTATTGACACAGCGAGGATAATCACATCAAGGATCACAGAAAAGGTTATTCTTACCACATATCTAGTCAACAATAGGTTAATTGAAATATGCACATTTCAATTCTCAATTTTCTTTTTAGATGATTGTCACGAGGGAAAATAATCCAGCCCTTGGGTGGATAAACTAGAATTATTCTCGGCTGAAATTTAAAAAATTCCC
>JANHAO010026803.1:0-11000 GCA_026873985.1 Saraca asoca | reverse complement strand
ATATAATTATCATAAAATTAAAAAATTAATTATAAGAAAAATAATTTATAATATTAAATATAAATTAATTCTTCATTAACAATTACATTATTTTTTTTTATAAAAATATTTCTCAAATTATTTAAAATATTAAATATAATTATCATAAAATTAAAAAATTAATTATAATAAAAATAACATATAATATTAAATATAAATTAATTCCTTATTAAAAATTATATTGATTTTTTTATAAAATTTTATATCAAATTAACTATATTTCTCAAATTATTTAAAATATTAAATATAATTATCATAAAATTAAGAAATTAATTATAAGGAAAATAAATTATAATATTAAATATAAATTAATTCTTCATTAAAAACTATATAAAATTTTTTTATAAAATTTTATATCAAAATAAATATATTTCTCAAATTATTTAAAATATAGATATTAAATATTAAATATAATTATCATAAAATCTAAAAATTAATTATAAGAAAAATAATTTATAAATTCAAATATAAGTTACTGTGCATCTTCCACCCATTTCTCCTTATTTTTGGACGGAAGTTCAACCCCTTGGGGCCTATCCTTTTTTTTTTTTAAACTTCCCTTCCTCTCCTCATTTCCTTGCAAGTCAAGCAGAGGAAGTGTCTCAATTTCCGTGTAAATTGTCAAAATTCCTTTCTTTTCTACGTCACTTCCGCGCAAACAAACAGGCTGTTAGGGCTATTATAACCTTTTCTCTTATACATTCATTCCTAATCTTATATTTTCTTATATGTCCACATATCTACCCTAACATTCTCATCTTTGCCACACTTGCCTTTTGCTTATGTTGACTCATTGCCCGACACTCACTAGTCACTACCATAAAACATCAATGGTCTTATAACAGTCAGATGAAATTTACCCTTGAGTTTGATGACCATTTGGCTTGAAGCATTTCTCCATTTGGCCCACCCAGCTTTTAAGTTCTGTACAGTAATAATTGAGTCAACAAGAAATGTTCTTTCCTTCCAGACAAAGAGGACAGAATCAATTTTAACATTTCATCCTTTTTTTTTTCCACCTTTCCTGCCAAGTAGTTATGAATTATCCATTGCTTCTCGTATTTGATTCCTTGCGATTATCATTCTTAGAAGATGAAAGGAATGAATTATATGATTTTTTTTTTTTTTGAAAAATTTTAGTACGAATGACATAAATGAATATGATGTCTCTGGACATTCAAGGAAATAAGCTTTCTCATAATTATCACCTTCCCTTTATATGTTTGTTGTCTCTAATATAATAGGACTTAGGCAAAACATCCCTAATATAAAGAATGATTTACTTTTCTCCTAAGTAATGTAGTTTCATTTTTTGCAGATGGAATTTTAGAGAGTGGACAGTTATTTATTCACTGGTGCATTTGCCTAGTTTTTAATACTTCATGGAGTATGACAGAAAATCATGGTCAGTATTGATTTATATTACTCTAGAAAACTCCTGGATTTTTTCCATAGAATAACAGAAAAAGTTTACTTCAATATGGACCAGCATCTTTTCATAGAATAAACATTATTGTTGGCGAACATTAGAAAGAGACGCAGGTTTTCTTTTTATCCAAGATGAGTCAGATATCACAATTTGTGACTGCACATCTTTATTCTCTTCCTCTTTTCAATTTACATGAAATCACAGGTAAAAGGGCCAAAGAGGATTCTGTGATTTTTGCGTTCACATTGGTTGTAGCCTCAAAAATAGCTGCCATTGGTTTTGAAAGAGAAGAAAGCCTCAGTTGGCTGTGGTTGCTGTAATTAATTTTTCTAAGCCAAAATGCCTAGCTTTTCAAGATTACATAATTGCGGTTGTCACTTTGTAGCGGAACATTAGATGGATAAATGCAATGCTGGTCATTTCTTTGCAACAGAAATTTATTTGTAGTTTTACTTTTTTCCAAACAATTTTGTTTAGGGTCACTTACCTGGCCTGATTGGATTGTCATATTGCTTTAATTAAAGGATATATTTTTCTTGATTCTTTGCTTTGAGTATTAATTTTCTAAAGATTTTTGCTGTTCTTTTTGCTCTGATTTTGCTACTTTTGCATGAGAAATCTTCAAGCCAATTTGATCTGATATTTGACTTTGCTAGCCCAAAAGGGGAATATTTACACCTCTCTTGCACCTTTTTATACAAGCATCATTTTAATATTAGTGTTACTTATTTGCATGGCCTTGTTTCAACATGGAATCAAATTAATAAAGTATATTATAATACTGGCGGTGTTTAAATATCTTCCATTCTGAACTAAAATGGGTATTTGTTGTGTATCAGTGGCTGCTCTTTCAATGTGGATGAAATCACTTAGTAATATTCATATTGCCTGCCACTTTGTTTCAAATAATGAACCTACAAGCAGAAACAAAACCTTTTTGTGGTGCAAACCTTTCTATAGTCTATTTTGTAATTTTCCATCTTAGGTTCTATCTGCTTTGTGGAAAAACATCTTTTATAAGAAAATTTTTATTTGCTTATATATAAGTAGTGAATTTTTTTGTTATTTATATATCTTGTGATTACTAAAATATCGCTTAGTATGATAATAAGAGAAAAAAACAACTTCTCCAAAATAGGAATATTTTTTGTCACATTCTTTATATGTAACATTGAGTAAAATTAAATACTAATGGAACATGTCGTGAGATTTAAATCACACCACTTTTCCAGAGAACATTAAAAAAAAAACATGGCCAATGAGATGGATGCACCGTTTGAACTATCTCCAACACCAAGTCACCCCATTGGTTTCCGCTATTAAAGATTGCCTTATTTCTTTGACAACAAAGAACCCAACTAGCGAAACCAAACATGAGTTTCTAGTCCCCTCTCTATCACGTGAAAGGTCTTTTTTCAGATTCAAATCACACCACTCTTCTAGAGAACATTAAAAAAAAACATGACCAATGAGATGGATGCACTAACCTTAACCGGGTATAAGAAATAGATGGGCAATCTCTTATAGCATGAAGGCTTGTTTCAGCACATCGCCCACATCTTTAATCTAGATTGGAGTTTGTCATAAGTCGGCTTGTCGATTAACATTGGTTAGCAATTTATCTTGGACCAAAAGCCAGAGGAAAGTCCTTATCCTCTCTGGACCCTTTCATTTCCAAACCGTCCTCCATTGATTTTACCTTCCCATATTGGCACGATTCACCAACATTTCATAAATTGATTTAATTGAAAATCTTCCATCATTTGATTTTGTCCACTTCACAGTTTCCAGACCATCATTAGTAACCACCAAATTTGGTTCCAGCACCTTTGGTCAAACCTTCCTAATGCCTTTCTAGGGATTAGATGATCCTTGTTTTTCCACAATAACAGTCACAGTCGCTTCACCACACCTGTATTTACTTCTATCCACCTGGGCCCAAAGAGAATCTTTTTCTTTCATCAAATAAGCTTTATTGTTGGTCTCTTCATTTTTCTTATACCCAGACCACCTGCATTCTTTTCAATACACACTTGGTCCCAAGCAATTAAATGGGTTTTTTTTTTTTTTTTTCCTTCTTGTTCCTGCATGCTTCCCCCTTAGAAAATTCCAAATGAGGCTATCTAAATCATTAGAAGTAGCTACAAGCAAAAGTGCTATCTGCATACAAAATAAAGGGATTCTTGCAAGCTCGGCTTTGGATTATGTGATATATACGACCAGCAAGAGCTACCGTCCTAGCACTCCATGAAGATATAGCTTCTGCACTTTTTCAACAATATCTTTGTACGTATTGTTTGATACTCTTCTATGATGAAGACGCACTGTTAGAAATTTTCCCAAATATGTTGTTAATTGAAAATCCAATTCTGCACTCAATATAAAAAGAGTGCCATTTCCGATGAAAAAATCCATCAGAAATCATTTTTTCCGAGGAAAAATGTTTGCCAGTAAAATCATGGCTGGAAAATTTTTCAGATGGATTTTAAGGGGATTGTTTTTTACATGTACATTTTTTTTTCCCGTTTTATCTGTCAGAATATCCATCAATAATCCATCGAAAATATAACAACAATTTGTTGTTGTTGATAAAGTCATCGGAAACTTTATCCATAAAAAGTCAGAAATACGAAAAAAAAAATATAATTTTTTAAAATTTTAATTAATATAATTTTCAAAAACTCTGTCCGTGGATGGATCGACCCTAGTCTCACACAATATGAAAATTTTTATGGACAATATAGATTGTGGTATAATCATAACTACAACAATGTAAATGATATAAATAATATCGAGTTAAAATAACATTATCATGCACAATTGATACTTTGATACGGGGATGGATCAACTAGTGTGTAGAGAAGAATCCTGCCCAGTTAAATTCAAGGCCCTATTCCTCTTATTTGGCTCAGACTTAAACTTTAATATAGGATATTTCTAATACTTGAGAAGGCATTTCCACTTCTTGTCCCCGATCCAGTCTGGGTTGAGTGATTCTCTTATTCCACACCTTATCCATCATATTTTTTATTTTGTTGAAACCTTTATGGTTGAAGTTTTTTCACTTGTCCTTCTCATAAAAAAGGTTCCATTTCTAGTACTTCTATAATTAAAAAATAAGCATCAAAGAGTTAGCGAATAGTTTAAAAAAGAAATTTAAATTATAAACAAAGTATTGAAACTTCACTTCAAACTCCGCATATAGCATCCTGCAAGTGGACTCCAAAATACTCTTTCACATAGATCATACACCTTTATACTTACTCATAATGATATTGTGTATGGAGTCTACTAGCTCATGGGTCAGGAAAAACCTAATTAACTAATAAAAATAAACATAGTTAAGAAATTGAAAAAATAAAATTCATGTCAAAAATAAAATTATAATCTAGAATACATACCTTGTCCTATACGACATAATGGTCTCCCTGGAACCAAGTATGGGTACCCAGGGAGTGGAGGCTATCTAGGAACAATTGTCGCTCTTGAAGATAAAGGTGCCATCTGTTAAGGTGCCCTAGTTATCTCTAGGGATAGGTCATGCTACTGCTACATTGACAACGACGCCTATGCAGGTGGCTCCATCTAGCTAGATATAAATCATGGTGTAGGCATGAAAGTGTAGACAAGTGGCAAACGCAGGTAAACTGCTACCAAATGAATCATAGCAGGAACTTCATCTCTATGATCGCCATCCTCTACCTCTTTATCCAACCTTTATGGCCTATCATATGCAAGTATACACACATGACATAATTAGAAAATAACTATATATATTAAAATATGAATAAAGTAATTTAGCACTCATATATATATAGGTAACAAATTAACTTGTCACATATCGAATAGTAGTATTATTCATCTGATTCCTCCTCTGCATCTTCTTTATTAGCATCTTCATCCTCTTCTTCATCTTTGTCGACATCGCCCTCTTGTTATCTATTAGCGCATGCACCTCCTTATATCCACTATCTTCATCATACAAGATAACAATTGAATCATCTACTTAAATCAACTAAAGTGCATATGACATATAATCATCTTGATAAATATGTTCTATTGTATGTTTATCCTTAACCATTCTACGAGGCTTGATCTTTATAACAACCCACCAACCTTACTTATCTTTTTTTGTTAATGTGTATGGTGCATAATATACTTATGTTGCTTTTTGTGCAATGATGAAGGGATTATACTTGGCATATCGTCTTGTATGTTTGATTTCAACTATGTTGTATTTGGGGTTGCACTCTCATGCCATAGCCTAACACGATATCAAACTACACACAGTGGAAAAGTATTATCCTTTTGATCTGCAATCCTGAATACTCAAACTGCACAATCTCTTTAAGAATGTCATAAAAGTCATCTTTTCTTGTTGTGACATTCCTTGTGCCCTTCATATATACTCCACTATGAATTGCTTTTTTCTCTTGACTCCATTGGTGTGTGTGAAACTTATACTCATTAACAAAATGCATTGAAAATATTTTGACTGCCCTTAAAGGACCCCAAGCTAAGTTTTACAAATATTAATTGACCGCACCATTTGAGGGATTGTGAACTTCAGAATAATATAATTTCATATCAAAATTCCATCATACATCTATAAACAATGTCACATAAGAACAGTAATTATTAATTATATTTACAAAAAAGCAAAACCAGGAAGTAAATCAAGCATTGATTATTGCTTTAATGTCTTCATCTTCCATATTTGGATACATAGTCTTCAACCAATGAACAAACATACTATAAGGAATAACAATTTAGGAAAGTAGTATTCTAAAATATGGAATGATTTATTAAGATAGCTACACAAATACTTACTCTTTAAATGGTTCCACTTCTTCATGATTTAAAGCACATATATTGTCGTTGATTTTAATTCTTCATCATCCAAATATCGCTCTTGGCAAAACCCAACAAAGCATCTTGGAAGATTGAAGATGTAAAGAATATGCTCTAAAGTTGTATCACCTAGTCATCATTCTTACCAACTCATGTGCTTTGGCTTTTCACATCAAAGTCGAAATAGTAGTGACAAAACTGAGCTATCTCCTCGGTCAAATAAGTTTCACATATACTTCCTTTAGATTTAGCTTTGTTATCAATTTTTTTCTTTAACCTGTTAAGAAATCTCTCAAATAGATACAACCACCGATATTGTACATGAACCCTACCCTTGCTTCAAATGCCAAATGAATGGGTAAATGCTGAATTGAGTAAAAAAAAAACCTAGTGAGAAGATCCATTCAAGCATGCATATTATCAAGGGAATATTTTGTTCCATTTGAAGCAATTCCACTTCTTGTATGACTATTGAACACAATTCCTAAAAGAATTGACTTCTCTCAATTAACGTCCTCCATACAAGATCTGAAAGTCCAGAAAAGGCAATAGGAAGCAATCTTTCTATGAAAATATGATAGTCATGACTTTTCATACTAAGTATCTTACTATTACCTACATCGACACACCTATCCAATTTGAAGGTATAATTATCAGGCATCATTAACTCCTTGACCCACTTATAGACTATCCTTCTCTCATCAAAGCTCAAGGTGTAAGAAGCTTTAGATTTATGTATTTTCCATTTGTACCCTCTTTAAGCTCTAATTCCTTTTTTCTATAACATTCAAGCAAATCTAACCTCACCTTAATATTGTCTTTGATTTTTCTCTTTAAGATCCATCACTGTATAAAACACCTTATTAAAGACATTCTTCTCTATATGTATGACATTGAGATTGTGTTGGAGTAAATTGGATTACCAGTATGACAAGTCCTAGAATATGCTTCTCTTAGTCCAATTGCTATTCACTCCATATCTTGGCATCTTGGCCAAGTTTCTATTATTTTTGGAGTGGAACAAACCCAATCAAAAACTTGTTTACTGGTTAAACTTGGGGGTGGTTCTTATTTCTCCACTCTATTTTTGATGAAGTTATTCTTGTTTCTCTTGTAAGGATGATTGTATGATAGAAACTATTTATGAAAATCAAACTATAATTGTTTCCACCCATACTTTAAAGTGAATATTTTTGTGGATTCCATACATATCAAATAAGCTAATTTTCCAACTGTTTGTTAACTAGATATCATCCTATATGTATGAGAGTCATTGATGGTCCATATCAATGCGACTTTCATTTAAAAGTTTTGTTCCATTGAAATGTCACACATTGGAACACCATCGCTTCACAAAGTGAGTGACTCATCTATCAATAACTCTATGAACACATTAATTTTACTCTTTGAATTTTCTAAACTTGGGATAATCAAGGTCAGGAACATATATGGAGTTGTCATACACATATCTACAGGCAAATTGTAAGAAGTGACTATTACTGGCAAACATAAAAATAATGTAGCGTTATGACTGAATGAAGTGAATCCATCATAACACAATCCAAGTCTTACATTTTGAGGATCAGCTGTAAGCTTTAGATACTTTTAGTCAAATTATTTCCAAGCTTTTCCATATGAAAGATGACATAAAATATATGTCTCCCTTCGATTCTCATGATGTCATCTCATATGACGAGTCTACTTCATGAAAGCATACAACCTTTGCAACCTAGAAATTAAGGGCAGATAATACATTCTCTTAAATGAAACTTCTTTGGTATTTTAGCTTATTCTCTATTTTTTATACTGAGGTAAATCACAAATTCTATATTCTCTATCGAATCTAGCATTCTTATAGAACAACATACACCTTTTCATACAGTAGTCTATTTTCTAATGCCCTAATCCTAACTTCTTCACTAATTTCTTCATTTCATGAAAGTTCTGAGGAACAATGTTATCAGGCGGATGTGTCCCAGTCATAAGTTGCATAATTTGATCAAAGGAATTCTGTAATAAGTTGAAGTTATATTTTATGCTTAACATCTTTACTGCTAATAATAACTCTAAATGATTAGTATAATATAGTCATAATGGTTGATATGCAGCTTCTAACATTTCATAAAAGTTCTAGGCATCAATATATGGAGGCTTTTCTACATTGTGTTTAAAGTAAATTACATTGTGTGGCCAACTAACATCCAATACTATGTTCTCATACGTATTACTTGCATGCACATCTTATATCACACCATTAGAAGATTCTCCTGTAAGTCTAAGATAGATGCCCTAGAGCCAATTGGGATTGAGCTCTATTGTATCTAGACTGTACTCTTTGTATTGATTTGATAATATGTAAAGGTTGTTTATTCATCTTACATTGTATTCTTGTTTATTGCATATTAAGATGATGTCTATGATAAGAAGTTCATTGAATCGATCCTATAAAGAGTTATAGGATTGTGAGGTTGATTATTAATGATTTATAACTTCTACACCAAAATGATACTAGTCAAGATCTAATAATTGGGTATTATTAGATTTGTGGAGACTAGACGATGTGGTGATTTCTCATTTGATGAGCAGTTGACCTCACAAGCTAAGATGTAAGAGAGTTACATCTAAATACACACGTAGATATGACTCAGTTAGTTTGAAGAAACATAACTGACAATTGTGATCTTGTCAGACCTAATCAGAGATACTATGTGAGCTATGTCAATAGTTAATCTCTAGTGGTGATCGTATGACTAATCCTTCGACTTGAGATTGAGAGATATCTTTTGCATGAAAGGTTATACTTTGACCAAGTCAAAAGTGACTCTATTCATGAGGAACAATAAAGACTTAAGTTGAGTATTTCTGAAAATACAGTTAGATATTGCCTAATCAAGAGAGGATTCTTTACCACTTTTTAGAGTGATATTCGAGGTCACTTAATGAATTAGTTTGGCTAATTAAATCCTTACGCAAGGTTGAATCGAGACTCAGATTGGATTTGAGTCCTCGAATTCTTTTGAGTCAAATAATTCACAGAGTTGAGAAATCATGATTAGTTACAAAGGTTAATATTTATCCATACCTTTGACTAATCCGTATATAGGTAATGAAAGGATTCAATCATGCATTGAGATTATCTACAAACAGGCTTGTCACCATTGATGACTCCCACTGAAATTTGGATAGCTATAATGGCTTGCTAGAGTCCGCTTATAGTTTAAAGTCCACAAGTGATTAATTTGAAGAAATTAATTATTAATTAAAATTAATTAGATTAATTTTGTATGCCTTTAAATGGTTTGAAGGGCATTTTGAACTTTTACCAACATTTCCCTATCGGGTCACATACAGAACAAAAAATCAGTTATGGCCTTTAAAACCACAATTTGAATATATTGGATATCTAGGGACTAAACTGTAATTTACTGAAATTGTATAGACTGAAAAATAGTTTTTCAGTGGGGGCAAAAACGACACGTTGTTTCAGCTTCGGGCCGCTGGCCAAATGATGTGTCGTTCAGTTTGCCCATTTCCCTTTACAACGGCTGCATTTTGAACATAGAGAGTGGGAAAAGAAGAAAAATTTGCAGAGAGGATCTGCTAGGGTTTCAAGGCCGATGGTCCGAATTCAGTTTTGGAAACCAAAACTCGATCCTCTCCTCCAACTAACACTAGGGTAAGGATCAGAAGCTCAAAATTTGAAGCCATCGCAAGCGTTTTCCGACGTGAGCAACAGGTGGAAGTGGGACATTTAGACCAATCCGGTGGTGCAATTTCGAGCTGTCATCTGTAGATAACTTAGCCAAATAGGTTGGTTGAGCTATCTATCCATAGTTTAGGTTGTTAAAACACTCGAACCAACAGGATCCAGGGTAGTTTGTTCAGCTTATTTTTCTAAAATAAATTTTATTTTTCCGATTTGATCATCGAGCAAACCCAACAGTGATATCAGAGCCTTTTGTTGGTTCTTAGGGTGTTTTGTAACTTGTATAAATGTATTTACATGCTAGCTGGAGAATATGTGATGTACTTGATGAGTTGCTGTATAGGTAGTATTCGGTGATTCAAGATTAGAGCATGTGTTGTTGTTGTGTTTGTTGATTATTTGGTAATAAATTTGTTTCTGAATAGTTTGGAAATAAGTTGGCATAAAATTTTGCTCGCCGAAATCTAGAAAACGTTTGTCGAAATCTGGAAAACCTCACCGGAAGTTATGAACTCGCCAGATTCTGGAAATTGTTTCACCAGAAGTTTTGAACTTGCCGGAATCTAAAAATTTTCAGAATTTGGCAGCCATACCGAGAGATGGGTGCCGGAATGGGTTTGACCCAACAATTTCGATTTTGCCCCTGCTCTATCTTGAAAATGACTAACGTGTCCTGCAGGCAAAGAAACAAAATATGAAAAAGGGTTAATTTTTAATATATTTGATATATTAATATATTTTTAACCTAAACAATTTCAGAAAATGTTTCTAAAAATAATTTTATGGCACATTAAATTTAATATGATTAAATTTGAGCCAAAATAATCAACAATTAATTTAAAATATTTAAAGCAAGAACAAATTGATGCCTAATTAATTTAAATTAATTACATCATGCATAATAAATGTTATTATGTGTTACAACTTGCATAATTAAGTGTTTATTTATGCAAATTGCCATGGTGAATGAGATGT